>CM072816.1:29076648-29352336 GCA_036937905.1 Salvia rosmarinus | reverse complement strand
GATAATGGACTTCTACAACAACAAAATGCCCGCCAAAGCATGATTTTTATGAACCGATAAAATGCTTTAGTAAGCGCAGGCATTTTCAACTAAAACCTCGCGGTCTACCATGATGTGCAGTAATCTCAAATGATAAAATGTTTTGAGTCCACGAAAGTATTCTGTACTCACCGCATGTTTGTTTTTAAATGGGTCGAGGACTGATGGATGAGCAAGGTTGAGCAAAGAATGTTGTCGCGAGATGTTTATACCTGATAGACATCGTCATATGTACTTATCAACGTCTTCCGCCGCAGAACCTAAATTTAGTATTAAAGTCCAAGAATATAAATGACATATGTATTACGTTATTGTTAAAAGAATCTCCTTTATAATTATCCTGTAGAGTTATAGTCCATGTTAACTCACTTTGGATTGAGGTGCTGACAAATTTTTCAATTATCGTTATTACCGTGAATAATTGCTATATATTATTAAATCAACGGTTATGGTGAACTATAGGTTATATTGGTGATGTATATTGATTTTGGGATATTATACTAGGTATATATCAATTTTGGAATTTTGGATAATTATTCCTATTTATGGAATTAGTAAATGTATATATGATATATATATAAATAGAAAATAATATCATATGAATTTCATAAATTCATATTCTGGACCATAGTGTATAATAATGCACTACATTAATTTAGAAAAATTTCAAAAGTCATTGACATTTTTAAATTAATTATCGAGTTTTCGATAATTAATAAGGATTTTAAACCTTTAACGTTTATTAATAAAATATTTGCTAAATTAATATTCGGACAGATTTAAATTTTACAAAATTTTATAAACATAGATTGCTATGTTTGTGACGAACGCTCACTTTATAACGTTTAAAACCAAAATACGCATTTTATTTATAAAAGGTTTATTTAATGCGAAAATATTTATAAGTCATCGATCGTGATAAATCGAAAATAGACTTTACGTTTCAAATCGATCAAATTCGACTTAAAACAAAATAGTAAGAGCTATTTAAAAAGTCAAAATCATTGACTTTGTTGACCGTGTGACTTACGACTTTTCAAACGATTATTTACGATTATAAACGTCAAGACGCTGCAAGATATACTAATTGAGTATGATATCTCATTAGTAAGAAAAGATTTCACAAATGAAACACATATCGAAAACGCTTATCGTTGAACGATCTCGGAACGGAACAATTAATCGTGATCGTGTAGAGCGTATCAATTCACTAGAATCTACTCACATCGATAGGAAATATTGAAGTTTATCTTAGTTTTGAAGTCTCGAGACTGAGCGAGCGACTAAAGGCTCGCCAGATAGTGTGGACGCAAACGCAGGACGGATTTTGACGAACGAACAACTAGGACTTTTACAACGAACCATAGTCCAGTGGGCTATCTTCAAAATGGGCCTTTTCACCCACTAAAATGTGACTTTTTTATACCAAATGAGTTTATTTACGATATATTTACAATTATCAAATGTTATCGCAGACCGCCAAAAATATTTCATTTTGTGTATGGATCCATCCTGTTCTCGTAGTGGAGATGGTTGAACCTATATCAATTTAGACCAACCTTTTAATGTCGGTCCGTCGGATGATAAATGCTGGCTAGGATTGGCGTGAAGGTGGAACCTATCTGTTGTGTTAACATATGCTTGCAGAGGACGAGCGTACGGATTACTGCCGATCACGGCGTCGCAGATGGACCCTCACGCGTTTATTATTTATTATTATTATGTATGTGACTATGAGATTGACGACACACAAAAAAATGCTTGCAAGCTACTTTTAGAATCGAAATGATTTTTGTAAGACAAGCCTTTTAACTAAAACCGCTGACTTACTCGATATGCTGTAATCCAAATATTATCAAATGTTTTCAGGATAAGTCCACGAGAATTTCTGTCTTAGCCCCGCATGTTTGTTTTAAATGTGCGGTTGAGCTGATGGATGATGGGGAATGTGTTGAGGAGTCAGTGTCCTGACGATTTATTATGTGGGTTATACTTGAATGCATATGATATATGTATTCACACACTTTCCGCTATACTCGAATCTTTAGTTATGCCTCATGTTTACAAACTATCGAGGTCCATCGATCGGCCAGTTTTGGGGTCGGAGGCTAAACCTTTTCAAAACATTGTGACATCATCTCACATTCGCTTGCTGTTTTATTTTTAGCATCTCATTTTATCCAGTAACTCAAATACTACTCCTAGTATTAGTCGCCTCAGTCCGGGTCTGAGTGGGTGTGAAAGAAGCAATCTATGTTCATAAAATTTTGTAAAATTCAATTATGTCCGAATATTAATTAAACATATATTTTATTAATAAAGAATTAAAAGGATTTAAAATCCTTATTAATTATCGAAATATCGATAATTAATTTAAAAATATCAAATGACTTTTGAAAATTTTCTAAATTAATATAGTGCATTATTATACACTATGGTCCAGAATATGAATTTATAAAATTCATATGATATTGTTTCAATTTATGAATATATATACATATATATAGCTACGTATTTTCATTAATTAGGGAATAATTATCCAAAATTCCCAAAATTGATATACACATAGTATAATATCTCAACATCAATATAAATCACAAATATAACCTATAGTTCATCATAACCATTCATTTAACAATATATAGAATATTTACGGTAATTACAAGATAATTACCAAATAATTACAAAAATTTCTAAAATTTCCAAATAAATTCTAACATGATTAAACATTATACTATAACATTGTAACATCATAATATTTATCAAAACTAATTAAATCATCACCTTCAAGAACCTCGGCGTCACGCTTATTTGATTTAATTTAGTATTTGATTTCTAAAAATCTATAATTTCTTACAACACATAAACAATATACTAAAGCATTAATACACCATTGCATGTTCAAAATAAAATCATACACCAATCTATACACTTATAAAGCTCACGTATTATTGAGGAATCAAGCATATGGTTTTCAAAATTATAAATAAATCATGGAACATATAATCAAGTTCTAAAGCATTAATATGTCATTACAGCTTGAAATAAAATTATACACCAAGGTACATACATATATAGCTCACGGCATTTTAATAAAACACTAGGGTTTTCTAAAATTTTCTAAACCATATCTATGAACTCTAAACATGATATAGACAATAATCCATTCTTAAAACACATTAAGAACATTCTGGTCCTATAAGAATATTTTTATCATTTTAAAATTATTTTAACATATATACTATGGTTCGAAAATTATATATACATCTAAATCCTTACAAGCATTTCATATACAACATCTCATGTTCATTTAAACATATTTCTCAGTATTTTGTAAATAAAACCTCAAGCAACATTTATACAACAACATCTCATACATATGAACTTTAAAACATACCCAAATATATATAAACATGTTCGAAAATTTTACAAACGGAGAGGTATTGGACCATGGTCTATGATTACCTTTGGATATGGAATCAAAGAACAATATATGGTATCAAGTTTTGTGGAATAGAGATGGAGAAGAAGAAAATTTTGAGAGATGGAGAGAAGAAACTCGATTTTCTCTGAAATTGGGAGAAAATGGAGTGTTTTGTTGTTCTAAAATGGTTTGAATAAGGGTAATGAGTGTGGAGTGTAAAATGAGATGAAGTGAAGGATCCTCCCATACTTTCCCTCTCTTTTGCCTCTCACACCAATAGGAGAAATTGCAGCCAAATGATGGAGATTAGTGATGATTAGGCTAAGCTAAAAGGTAAGCCATGCATTGGTCAATTTAGGAGGTGAGTCGCCTTGTTTGGTGATGAGGGGCGGTAGAGAGTTTTAGGGATGATTTTAATTCATTTTATACACTAATACATAATATATATCACACATGATCATAGATATATAATACAAGTCATAAAATAATTAAATCATCACATGCATAATTTAAATTACGAAATTAATAAAAAATAGATTAAAATATAAATTACACCTATTATTGATACTCATGTAATTTTCGATCATATATATCATAATATATGATTTAGATATTAAATAATAGCATAGGATAAAATTATAGCACATTTCATGTAATAAAACCCTAATTTAAAATAGGGTTCAAATTATATAAATAGGCATTATCGATTTCTATGGTTCAAAAACTGATTTTAATGCTTAATAATATCCATATATATCATATTATATAGTTTAGATATCATATGATAATTTAATGGTATCATTTCGACCAAACCTAATTTACAAGATTAGGGTTTTAAAATTAATTTCAAAATATCGAGTTTAATAACTCAAATGTTGATTTTAATAATTATTAATACTGTAATTATATAAAATAATAATAATAGGAAATTAATTATTATAATTTCGAGCATTAAACTCATTTTCCAAAACGCTCTAGACGCGACGCTCAACGTCTCAAACGCTCAAAATCGACTCATCTCAAAATGGTCGCAGTAAGTTCATACTTACTAAATAAATATATTCCATTTAATAAAGGAATTAAGATGGAAATTAATTCCAAGCTTCACCGCTCGAAAATTTCATGAAAATCGCGCTCGATCGCGTTTGACGTTGAAATAATCACGATCATTTCATGATTTCATTTCTTAATTCACAATCCTTAGTGAATTGTAAAGAGGAATTCGCAATATAGAATCGAACCGAAATCACAATGTTCGATGTCGTAAAAATAATTAATATCTGAAAACCCAATTACGGGTTTAGGATACGTAATCGTATGTTCGTTTTCGGAATATTACATAAATGTTTACTCGTATTTCTTCGCTCGATTTTTATTTGTATAATTTTAAATTTTGTCTCAATTCATCCCGTGGTGTTGAGTTGATTTTTTATAAATTGGTCTATATTCATATTTAATTTGTCTGTTTTTTCTCTCGTGATTTCGCTTTTCCAATGTGCGAGCAAATATGACATTCCAACAATGTTCTTGGAGGGTCTTGAATTGGACTTTTACTAAATATTTATATGTCCTTCTTCTTGCTTTTTTTTTTGGTATCTGTTTGACCTTTGGTTATTTATTTTCAATTCCATTTGTGAATATAATATGTTTCATTACGTGTTGTGCAACTTGAATTGATTTTTAGTTCCATTTGATTTTAGGGTTATGACTTTTCAATATTTAAAATTTGTGTTTGATCTTTCTACTTTTGTTCTGTCTTAATTTCAATTTCGGAGGATTCTTCTAGGCTATCTTTTGTCTTGGTTTTCTATGGTTTAATTTTAATTCTCAATTCAATGTTGTGCTAAGGATTCTTCTAAACTTCTTTTTGTTCGTTGTTCATTTCATGCTTTTCCCATCTTTAATTTGTGGTTTGTTTTTCCTCATCCGATTCTTGTTTTTATTATGATTAGTTGGTGAAGATGACTCTAATGCAGATCTATAGTGTTCAAATTGAATTATTTGATGAATATGAGTTTCTTCATAATTATTTTATCTTTGTCTCTTCTATGTTATTTATTTCATTGTGATGATTATTCGTTCGCTATTGTGTGTGTATGGTACTTTATGATATATTTGTCTTTTTCTTTCAGTAATGTGAATGGTAATGATGATACTTCCCAATTCTTGGTTGCGGTGTTGGGATTAATATTTTATTGAAATTTCTTTACCTTATTTTGTTTCTCTATGGGTTTGGTGTTCTATCTATAGATTCGATTTGTGGTTATTATTCTTTACATTTTTATTTTACTCACTTGACTTTGCATTTTGAATCTTATGGTCCGGTTTTCATTTACTTGATTTTGTGGTGGTGAATCTATTATCATCATTCCATATGCTTTCTTGGTCTTGCATGCATCATGTTTACTTTGGTTTTCAAAATCTCGAAATGAAAGAAGAGAATTTACGATAAATGGAATGAGGTCAAAATGATAAATGTCACTATCGATAAGTGACATGAGTATAGTCTTTTATTTGGACGCTCACGCGGACGGAACTCAAATCGACTATGACTTTTCGTTAAACGAAATAGAAATATGATCAAAGAATAAATTGATGCAAATATGGTGAATTTTTATAAAGAAGAGACCACGATGTGGCGAAAAATTTTGATGGGATAAATCGAAAAGTTAGTTCAATGATGTGAGTAAAGTTAGACTCGAGATCGAAAGCAAAAAGATGGATACGGGAACGAGCAAAGATTAAAGAAAACAATGTGAGTTTTCAAAACAAGAATGAATTCGGCGCGGTTTTTTCTGCACGCAGTGTTTTGTTTTGACCGTACTTCGCTTTAAACTCCAAATTACGCATGGTTTTCCTACGTACTCCTAACTCCATGTAGTTTATTTATTATCAAGGACCAAATCTGATTCCTTCTACAGAATTTACGAGAATCAGTTGAAGTTAGTTTATGGTTTTATAGAATGAGAACTTTCTGACGATAAGAATCTTAGAGAGTTAATAGAAGGTAAGACTCGATGTACAAGTAGAGCTATGACATACATAAGAACCTTTGATGATGACCATCAGTATATGAGGTTTCAAATTGTATTCATTACCCATTTCATCATTGAGTTTAACTCTACGACTAGTTTAAATTGAGAAATCATTGAATTTCTCACTTTTAAGGAAAAAAATTATAACCCAATTTATAAAGTATCCTTTGAAACCAAGTCCTTGTGTGAGAAATATTTGTGCGGTCGCCAGCCCATATGACCAAAGAAATCTTAGTCATCATTCGGCTTCACCTAGATCCCAATTATTCGGCAAAGAGCATATGGATTCAATCATTAAAGATGTTATTTTGATTTGTGAGACCGCTACTCTTGTAAACGTCAGGATGAATTTTCTTCAAGTCTTGGAACCATAAGTATGATGAGGATTGACTTATCTGCCACCTAAGTTTTGAATTAGTAGTGATAAACATCGTATGATGTAGGTTGACTTATTTTGTCACCTAAAGGTTGCGATCGAAAGTGACGGACATCAAGAAGTTATGATGTAAATAAGATCTCGATGAGGCGAGATATTTTCCTATGATACACATGGATGTGATGACCCTGAAGGGCTTCAGACATCGATAAGTGAAGTTATATCTTCATGTGATGTTATGATAATGAAATGTTATGAATGAGATACTCTTTAGCATGAAGAGTAGAAGTAAATGAAAGTATATGATATCCTTGGGATATAATTTTATTATGTCATACGAGAGATTACAACTTATCTTTAAGATAGTTGTTTGTCCTTAAAACCTCATTAGTAGGTTGGACATGTTTAAAGAATGGAGATGCGATATTCTTTTCTAAGGATATATATATATATATATATATATATATATATATATATATATATAGGAAATGATAGCATCTCGGATAACAAACCTCTGCTTATACCTCAATCTACGCCCGAGCTCGCTCGACATGCTCGCCGGTAGCACTCGTTGGCGCCGATAGTTCTCGGCGACTCCACCGCCTCTCGGCCTCGGCGGACGGTTCGCCCGCACGCCCGATGCCCTCGGCACTCGATGCCCGCATCCACACGCCCATCGAAATCCTACATCGATCAGCCGAGTCGCCAGAGCGGAACAACTCGACGCCTTTGCCCGTATGTGCCAACGCCTGCGACGGCGGGCTTCCTTCCGGGCTAACAAACAAAATGAGATTATGCTTGAGCATAATCGATTCCAAATTGAGACTTGGTTAGACAATTGATGATGAGATTGAGGAATCAAAATCATTGAGATGTGTGAACAACTAGAATAGCCCTAGCATGGAAATCAAGTATGGAAAATATCTCCAAAGTCAAAACATGGTAATGAGATGCTTGGAATTTGAGTTATGGTGTACAAATGTACTACCTGCCAAGCCATATTACAACGATGACGGTTCTAATCACGAATGTAAGAACAAGTATAAAGAAAGTAATACTATGTTCAATAAAATGGACAAAAGTCAAAAATAGCGAAGAAATTACGAGCTATACAATCTAGATAGTTCATGATATGATATAAGCTCGAGATGTTATGATCGATAAGTAAGGTAATTCCTTAAGTAAAGACGGAGTAAGAAACAGATTCATTATTTGAAATGAATCTTAGTACTCTAAGTTATATTGACACAAACGCTTGTCTTGTGTCTTAGTAATTAACAAGCAAGATAGCTCCTATAGACTTTGCAAGGAAATGCATCCAGAGAACAAATGAAAAGATTACAAGGAATGATCTTAAGGTGAATCTAATTGTAAAGCTTACCTCATACTTTTGTGACGATCAATAAAGTGGGATATTAAGTATCTCGACATTGAAATGAAGTAAGCATAGAATGTCGAGAAAGTGATAGAGATATTTGAAGTCAAGGCAAAAGATAATACGCCATGGATAAAGGTTTTATCCTATGCAAAAGTGCATGATGAATCAATAAAGAATGTTAACAAATGACGTATATCCTAAAAGGATATTACACATGATGGCGCTTAAATGCCGTGATATATTTCTCTTGAAAAGAGTTTAAAGTAAGGATATATGAGATATATTCTAAGATCGATAAAGTGAAAGGAATTGAATCATTCATCTGGATCGGGAATGATAGTGATAGAGACATCGCGATCTCACGATAAGATTTAATTATTAGATATCAATATCAAAAGATAGGTCGATGTAGACCTAACCACGAATGTTATTGATAAAAGCATAAGCATCGATATCCGAAGGTGATCGCAATTTTCTAACACAAAGGTGTAAATATAGAAGCGTATCGTATCCACGGGATTGTAATGCTAAAATCTGAGTAACTCAACAAGGATTCATCATTATCCAAGTAACAAATATGGCTTTGTGAGATTTTAGGGCTTGAACTCAATCAAGCAAAGGTAACAACAGAAGTAAATTAAAGCAATAAACACTGGATGTTTAAAAGCAGATAAAGACGACTAACCTGGGCTGCATTAATCCTATCCACACGTATGATTATCCTGTCCTATTAACCAATTTTAATCAAACAAGATGGAAGATCACATATATAACCGAAATTTCATTTAAAAAGCGGTGAGATTACTAGTTTTCCTATATCATACGCTCTGGGTGAAACAAGTAACTCAAACGGATCACAAAGAATATGCTTCCTCTGAATATCCTATCTCGCACGACTCGGCTCATTCGTATCATGCATTCGATATCGATGACAATTAACACAATTACGTAATTAACCGACAACAATATGCATCAAGATTGATGAAATCAACACATATAAATAAGCACAATCGAATCATGAATCAATGCATGGATGGTAAATAGCGAAACAGAATCACAACATATAGGATCGAATCATGCAAACCCTAAGATTAACGAAAAACTAGCGATAATAAACGAAATGAAATACGATTTAACCATAAAGACGGAAATTAAATATATAAAACCCGTGATGTGCGTTGGATGAACACGTTGAGGGAATCCCAACCTCGGAAAACGGAAAATTGCGAGATCGTCCGGACGAAACGCTTCGGATCAGTAGACAAAACATAAACTAACGAACAATCAGTAAAACAACTCTAGAATGAAACTATATGGAAGCTAAAGCTAAAACTCAAAAACTTATGAAAAGCGAGAAAGAGGCTCGGAATCGGGTGGGTAAGTTAGGGGGTGTTGCCATATAGGCACACCCCAAACCATTTCCTTACGCGCCGCTCGCGACCACCCTTCGCGATCGCTAGGTGCGTCGAGGTAAGTCCCGCGCTCCTTCCGCCTCGCTCTTGCGCTCGGTATCGCGACCGACTAGCGGTCGCTAGCCATTCTCAAGAGGTCGCGAAATCGTCATGGCTTCTCGCGCTGGGCTTTGCGGCACATATCGCGTATGCTTGGGTTCTCGCGTGTTTCCTAGCGGCCGCCTAGCGACCGCAGTCGGTCGCTAGAAACACCGCATTGTGTGTTTTGGCTCGCAGGCGCTCCTTGCTTCGATTTTCAACATATGGACCTACACAACACCAAAAGAACACCCAAGATCTTCTAGAAATAGATAAAACATTAGGAATCGATACGTAACGCACATTAAACGAGCTAAACTCATCTTCAAATATCAACTATAAACGTGTAAAATGTGCGTTTATCGGAGGGTATGGTGAGCGAGGTAACAAAGGCGTAGCAGGAAACATAATGTCCCAAGGAAAGGACAATGATATATGAAATAGATGTGTATTGAATAGAGCAAACACCGTAGACCGAGTCTACTTTGACCAAAGAACAACAAAACCAGAGGCCGATGGTGGAGAATTTTTTGAATACTATAATATTTTGTTCGATATAGATGCTTCACATTCTAACATTGCAGTATGTGAAACGATAACAATTCGGGATAAGCAATCAGAATGAAATCTCTTCACCTATATGAGAAATATGTCCGCAGGTGTTATTCAAGCTTAGAATTGGCCCCGGATGCCTAAGGTTCTAACAAATGATTTGGATCATAACGCTATGTGAAACGTAGATAAAATTCAAGAAAGGTTTAAAATGGATGTCACCACGTGATTAGAAACATGGACATAGTCTCCATTTGAAATTCTAGCAACGGATTTTGGATCCTCAATTGCTTAAATTTAAGGTTGGCTCATCTAGAACTATCTGTTAAAGATGGCGGGAAAAGAGTGACGGGTAAGGTTAACCACAGGCTACAAACATAGAACTCACAGGCGTGACTTTTTTATTATAAAGCGGCAGCGGTTTAGGGCGTTTGGAGGAATTCGCACCTTTGGAAGGATGATCGTAACTATTGAGTGCGGATGAGGATGGTATCAACAACTTATCAATGCGTTTGCCACAGTTAGGGTTTGCAAAGGAGTATCAAGAGAATATATTCTCCATGTAGAAAATTCAAAGTTGGGCGACTTACAAGGATTTGTCAGCTCAAGTATACATATAATGCGATGGACGGCACCACAAGCACTTGTCCGGGTCCCGCAAGTTACACGATGGTATAAAGGAATAGTTGTACCAATGCAGCGCCCACGCCGTGCAGTCAATTATACCGAAGAGGCGAGAATGGCAAAAGGAGGATCTTATCGCCTCGAGGATTAGGGAATTACGCTACCAACTCAAACTTACTTTCTAAAAAAACACAAACCTCGGCATCAAAGAAAACAGAGGCATGTGACCCGCTCGTGAGATAGATCGTCGGATATATTAGGTAAGCACCGAGAAAGACAAATTAGGCCACTCGAGAACTAAGACCTATGATAATATGAGACTTATATGTAGATAGTGAATCATGTATAAATGGTATGGTTAGAATGTGTAAAATAAACATAGTTTGGAATATTTTGTGAATATGTTGAAGTGGTGTCAAAATTTTGGATATAAAAAGGACTAGACGCTATGTAATTAGTCGTCGACAGACCGACCTCGTAATTAATGTATGGAAAGTCCTCATTGAGGCATTTTGATGAAATATATTATATGGTTTTTATAGAATGGTATCGATGTGCAACGAATTGTTCGAATAAGATATGGTTACTATGAGATTATAGTTATGCCATTCGGACTAACTAATGTACCAACCTCTCATGAACCTCAAAATCGAAGTGTTCCACACGTATTTAGACAATTTTGTCTAAATCTTTATGAATAATGTTCTTATCCATACGGAGAGAAGAACATAAAGAACATCGAATGACCGTCTTACGGACATCTAAAGCAAACAGTGCAGCTTAGTATTGTGAATTTCACAGGAAGAAACATTCCTCGGGCACATGGTGTTTTCGAGGAATCAAAGTGTGTAAGAATGGAAGCCCAATGACCTAAAATGAGATATAACCACATTGTCGAGCATTGTCTCGGTTATCGATAAGTGAAGGCATTGTATCAATGGCCTTATAAGAGGTTATAATCTCTAGAGATATACAAATGAAAATGGAATGACATAGCATGGATTTTATGGGTTTTGCCAAAGTCGTAAAGAAGAACACCGCTATATGGATAGTAGTGGATTGACTCACCAAATATGTTCATCTCGCCTATTCGGATGACTCATGGATCCGATAAGTTAGCTCGTTGTACATAAAGGATATCGATATTTATAGAGAAACGAAACCTATCACTGTGATAGATTCCAAGTTTACTAGATTTAACTAAATTACACCAAAAAGTTAGACACAAGATTGAACTTAATATATCACCGGACCTTAAGATACAATATGGATGTTTAGGACAATGATGAGAACATTAATGTTAAATCGAGGTGCAAGGGAACGTAGTACCACTTGTTCTGTGCACGACCATATCGTCGACAACGATCAATATAGCCATATGAGAAATTATGTGGAAAGAGTATGACCACCACTTTATTATAATAAAGTAGGTGAGAGAAAGTATAAGGTCCTGACGACATAAACGAAATGATCAAGATATCAGCCAAACGAGCAAAGAATAAGAGAATCTCGTGATGGATAAAAAGCCTTATGCCGTTGACACGCTGAGATCCCAATCGCATTTTGAATGCGGAAATAAGTTTCTTAAGATTTCTCCATCGAGGAAAATTATAAAGTTTAAGCGGTGGAATGTTGAGATCACATTTTATAGGACCACGAGATCCTAGAAATGATAAAGCCCAAGAGCCTATAGATCGGGTATCACCACATTGGAATGTGCGTAATATTCCACGTGTCGTTAAAGAAATACGAATATGACCCAAATCACGTAATCCATCATAATGACGTGATCCCAACTCAAATATGAGTTGTGATGAAAATCTACGACTATTTGATCTTGCATCGATTCAACGATTGAGAATCGAGTTGGGTCTTAAATGAAAGTCCAATGGTAAACCATGGACAAAAGGAATCACGGAAAATTAAAGATGTTATGGACAAAGGTACCCCATACTTTCGAGGTATGCAAATTTTGGAACGAATTTTTTAAAAAGTGGAATGTAATATCCCGAAGATTTAAAGCCTAATTCTGATAATTAAAATTAGAATTGTGGTTTCATCTCGATAATTGAAATAACAAATTATCAAAGCTCGATTGATTATTTATGATATAATAAATTATTGTATCATATTCACTAATGATTGTGAACTAAGGGATATATAGTTCATAATTTCTTTTCAGCAAGAATATTTTAACGTTGATCAATATCGAGAAGTTAATATTACGTTAATTTTCTAAGTGATGAAGCTTAGAATTAAATTTTATTATTAATGAAATGAATTAATAAATGTACAAACTTTATTTGACACATTTTGAGATAGTTAGCGATGAGAACGTTAGACGCTTCAAACGTCAACGCTAGAGACTAATGCGAAAATAACTTAGCTATGATCTCAGAATTATAAATATTAAATTCACTAGATTATATTTATGTATATAAGGGAGATTATATTATGCATAAAAAATGCTAGAAAATTAAAATAAATTACCTTGATATTAGGGCTTTCAAAACCCATATTTACGAATTAGGTTTTCACATGATTCCTAATTTTAATATTTCCTATGATTAAATTTATTCATCTAAGTAATATATATGTCCATATAGCTATTAATGTAATAAAATAAAATATTTAGCATTTGGAAGCAAAAGTAAGCGAGTTAAGTGTAATATGTTACATGAATTTTATTTGCTATCTTTGGACATGCTTAGTAATTAGAGGACCAAGTAGAATTTTGTTGCATAAAAACAAGATAGTAAATGAAGGAACAAGTTGGATGTAATAAATTGTGATATAATGGACTAATTGAGGTTGGAAGAATTTGTGAACTCTTTGATTGATTGCTTCCATAAAGTAAATGTTTGGATATTATTTTGGTGTATAAGACAAAATAAAAATCCTCATTTGTGCCATGAATTGTGAATTGGCCGTGTGTGGTGTTAAACCAAAATAAGGAAAGGTTTAATGTTGGAACTCTCGTGACTTTGCTCACATTTAATGCCAAGATATTATATATGATAAAGACAAACTAAAACTCATCCTTAGCATTAGATAGTTGGCGTGTTTGAGAAAGGTTTAGGAATAGATATTTATTTCAATTAATTTTGGATTGTGATGTGCAAATACTATGTCATGTCATGGAGTCATTTAAGTGGTAATGAGTCACCAAACAAATATTTTGCTTTGTTGGTGTGTGGACCGTGATGTAGGGAGGATTTAAGTGTAATATTTGTTTTGTTCCTTTAAGTGATTAGTGATGGGTATATCAAACCAAAATATTTTTCATTCTCTTCCTAACTCCTCATTACCGTGAGCATAAGAAGAAAGAAAGAGAGGAGGTTCTTCTTTTCCTATCCCAAACTTTGATACAAAAATCCTTGCACCAAAAATCTGATATGGTTAAAAAGGTTAGGAATCGAACGATCTCTATTTATACGTTAAGATTTTCGATTTCCAACCGTTAGATTTTTAAATTATATGCTTATGTTCTTAATCAGAAAATAGAACAAATTGATGTAAATTTTAAGTGGTGATGTAATATCCGTAGAATTAGATACCTAATTACGTTTTGAAACCAGAATTAGGAATTACCGGACGATTCAATCAAGAAGATAGCAATAATGGTTTTAGTATTTTTAAGGAACAATTCCTATTTTATATTCACGAGAATTGTGAATTTAGAAATAGAAGTTTGTAAAGCATATCGACAAGATTATTTTAACGCCGATTACACATCATACGTGATTTTGTGAAATTTTCGAGAATAAGATTGGAATTAATTTTCATATTAATTCCTATGTTACTAGAATATTAATTATAAAGTAAGTTCAAACATTACGACCATTTTTGAGATGAGTCGATTATGATCATTTTGAGACGCTTTTGAACGTTAACGCCTGTAGATGTTTTGAGAGATGAGTTCAATGATCCGAAATTATCCCAATTAATTTCCTATCATTAATTTATATAATCAGTAATATTAAATATTAAAATCAATTTTGAGTTATTAAACTCGATATTTATGAAATGAGTTTCAAAACCCTAATTATACAAATTAGGGTTTGTCAGTAATGATACCATTAAATTATCCTATGGTATCTAAACTATATGTTATGATATATATGGATATTATTAAGCATTAAAATTAATTTTGAGCATTAAAACTCGTATTGTGTATTTAATAATTTCAAACCCTACATTTCAAATTAGGTTTTGTGTGCATGAAATGTGCTATTATTTTATCCTATTTTCCCTATTATTCTCGAAAATTTCAAATATATGTCTAAGAGGTGATTTAATTATTTTATGACTTGTATTTTATACCTATGATCATGTATGATATATATATGGTATTAATGTACAAAATAAAATAATCCTACCTATTTGGACCCCTAAACCTTAGGCATCATGGATTGACAAGGCATGCTTGACACCTCTTTAAACACCCACAGCATGAAGACCTTTTACACTCCTCAATCATTATCTCCTACTCCCAAAAATTTGCCTACCTATTTGGACACCTACATAGCCATAGGCCATCATGAGATGGCATGGCATGATGGTCACCTCCTTAAACCCAATGCATGAAAGCTTTCTACACACTAATCATCACCACACCACACACTCAACCATGATTCCTATTGTGTGTGTGTGCGCCTAAGAGAGAGAGAGATAAATGGGAGAAACTCTTCCAGACACTTCATTTCACTCATAATACATTTTCTCCTCTCTCCCCAAAATTTTTAGACCTCCTCTCCTTTCCTCTCTTCTTCTTCTCCTACACCATTTCCACCATGGAAGAGAGCTCAAGCTCCATCTCTCTCATTCATCTTCAAATTCGTGACTAAGGTATAACTATCTCCTATGACTCTTAGACATGATTAAATCATACTTGCATGGTTAGATTGATGATCTTGGTGGTGATTTGGGGTGATAGATTCACCATTTTCGTGGTTATATGAAATGCATACAAAAGAATAAGCTTAAAACTGAAAACTGGAAGTATGTTACGAAAACAGTAACTTCATAAAATTATTTGACTAAGTTACAGTGGTCCGATAAAGTGAAATTTTACTATGTTGAAATTAAACATGTCTATTACGTCTCTGTAAAATTTCAAGTCAATACAACTTGATTTTCTATTTTAATTCTATTTTTCAAAAACACTGCACAAATCTGTAAAATTTGGTGTTCATCACCCACGGTCCGTGGCTTTCGTTTCGAGTTTGGTAATGGTAAAACTCTAAAATTGGCATAAACATAAATTAGCATGTCTATAAGATCTATGTAAATTTTCAGAATTTTCTAAAAATTTTACTATTTATTCCAGATTTTTCAAACGAACTGCACAAAACTGTCACTGTAGTGATAGCTTGTAGTAAAATATTTTATCTCCCAATCTATTTTGAATCATTGAGTAAGGCTTTTTCTGGATTAAACTAGACTTAAGTGGATTTTCAATATGATTGGTTGCATTCCTAGATTCCTTATAATGAACTCAGGGTGAATTTTAAAGTTGACGCATTACAGTAAGCTTTTTGGACAAACTGCCTTAGTAAAATTCTATGCTAAATGACTGTCCGTGTACGACTTTTGCGTGAGATATTCGAGCCGTTTGTAATCCGATTTTGACTTTGGTTTCTTCATAAGAAATGTTCCTTACCATGTCTAGTTGTGATCTGGAAAGTTTGATCCCAAACCAAGCCTTATAAGTATACTGTTCACTGACCCAAAGTCACCTACTTGAATGTTGTCCTTTCCAACTAGTCAACTTTGAACTTACGATTTCGATGCATCAAGTATCTTCCAGTACGGTCTTCATGAAACATGTAGTTCATATTACAAGGTTTCTAAAATGGTAGCTTTCAGTCATTTTGGTATTGTGAGTCAAAGTTACGAGCCTCGCAAAATCCTCGTCGTTAAGCTAAATCTGGAAATCCTGAAAATTTTTCTAAGTATAGAAGAAGTCAGTTCGAGTTGCCCACTTTGAGAGCCTATATCTCCATAACCACGACTCTTTGGGTCGACTTCCTTCTTAGAACTTATATTACATATTTAGAGGTTTCCAGAATGTGTCTTTTGTGGTCATACTATTTTTAATCAAGATTTATGAATCGTCAAAGTATGACACTCTAAATCTGGAAATTTGAAAATATTCTAAGTATAGAAGTCGTCTGAGTTGCCCACTTTGAGACCCTATATCTCCAGAACCACGACTTTTGGGTCGACTTCCTTCTTAGAACTTACAGTACATGTTTATAGGTTTCAGAATGTGTCTTTGTGCGGTCATACGTATTTTTAATCGAGAGTTATAGATCGTCAAAGTATGACACTTGGGTTGTTTTAAGCTTTTTGAAAATTAAACACTTGAAATTTAACTAAGTGTTGAAACTCCCATATGTGAAACATGCCTTATGTGACTAACATGCTATTAATTGATGCATTCATATGATATGTCGAAGGTACATTAAAGCATTAATAAGATGCACAAATTTAGGATAAAACAACAATATGATATTTTTACCAAGACGCCTTAACGTGAAATATTCGACTAGGCGCTACTACATGATCAATTGATCAGATATCATGCCATGATATACACTCAAGTAGAAATATGGGTTCTAAGACCCGATGGATGTTTCAACTCCAAAACCTCAAAGCCGTGAATAGATAAAGGTGTCGGACTGCAATCCAAGAAATCGTAGACAATCTACATCAGTGGGCTTTTATCTTCAAAATGTGGGCCTTTTCACCCCACTAAAATGTGACTTTAATGTTATTCCAAATGAGTTTATTTACGACTTATTCTACAACGTTATCAAATGTTTTACGCATTACCCGCCAAAATATTTCGCTTGTACAGGATCCTATTCCGCCTGCAGGGCGTGGAGATGGTTGGAACTTTATTATGACAAGTTATGTCATTTGGGTCGCGCCAACCTTTTAATGTCGTCCCCGTCGGATGATAAATGCCCGCTAGGATTGGCGTGAAGGTTGGAACTATACGTGTTAACATATGCTCGCAGAGCGATCGCGGCAGACGGATTACGGACCGTCACGGCGGTATATGGTAGGCCTCCTCTCGACGCTTATTATTTATTATTATTATGTATTGTGACTATGAGATACGGACCATACACACCAAGAAAATGCTTGCAAGCTACTTTATGAATCGAATGATTTTAGTAAAGCAGGCCTTTTAACTAAAACCCTGACTTACTCGACATGGCCAGAATTAATATTATCAAATGTTTTGGCATGAGTCCACCGAGTATTCTTGTACTCACCGCATGTTTGTTTTTAAATGTGCAGTTGAGAAAGGAGCAAATTGATGGTATTGTCGAGAATTTTGATAGTACATCGATATATGCATATCACAGCGAAGAACTTAAGTTATGTACTAAAGTCCAAGAACATGTCATAATGAATTACGGCTTTTGTTAAGGAGAATTTCGCTTAATTATACCGCTTAGAGTTACAATCCTTCTAAATCCTACTTAGATTTAGGGACGTGACAGAGTGGTATCGAGCTGTTCGCTCTCGAACCCAAAATCTCCTTTAAGATTAAGTCTAGATTGAGTCATTAGACTTCTAAAGGTCACCGACAATGCTCAACACTCCATCACATCAAGCTCAACCGAAATGAGGTAAATGATTCTTTTCCAAAGTTTTGAAAATTTCCGCCGATGAATGTTTATGAAATGATTTTATTCAAATAAAATGAAAAGATTGAAAGTGAAAAGGATGAAAATGATTTTTTTCAAAAGAGATTCCCACAATATGCGTGTATGGACCGCATATTTATGAAAGCTCAAAGATTCCCACAATATGCGTGTATGGGACCGCATATTTAAGGAAACTTAAAGGATTTGATTTATGATAGATAAATGATTTTCTCGGTTTTGAAATCGAAAAGTTTGAAGTGAAGGATGATTGAAATGATCTTTCAAAAGAAATGAAAGCTATGAGAAAGGTTGAGAATGAATGTTATGACAAATGATTTGTCGAGAAAGTTATGAAAAGAAGGAAGATATAAGGAGATGATGACAATGATGTGAGAAAGTTTCGCATGATATGCCAAAGATGAAATATTTGAAACTCGAATTCAATAAGTGTTCATTGTTATGAACAAAGTTATGTTATTCATGCTTCAAAGTGATTGAGATTGACACCGATTTGTCAAAATGATATGTTGAATTCGTGAAATTACGAAGTACATGCGCATAAATGAGCTACGTATGAATATTTGAAGTTTTACTCAAACTTCAAAGTTCTTTATGATGACGAGCATGCTAGCTCAATGTAACGTAGACTTTTAAGAAGCATGATCCCTTTTACGAAAGAATATAGAAGTAAGAACTTCCTCCTATTACAAGAACAAGAGTAACGATGGATTTGAGAACTTCATTCCATCTTGAGTATCGAAAAGAAAAGGATTTATACAAAATTGTGCGACCGACTTCGACCTCGGCATGTGCGATCGTCGACTTTGATTTCGGAATTTATAATGTCGACTTTGACATATCGACTTTGGTAGCTTATGCGACCGACGCCGGCATTTCTCCGTACTACCGCGGCATCGGTAACGGCATGCACGACCTTGGCGCCGGCATCGCTTATGACCTCGGCGCGAGCGCGCGAAATTTTCCCCCGCACCGCGCAGTGATTTTGTTTTGATTAGTTCTCGATCGTGAACTCCGATTTACGCACGGTTTTCGCCACGTGCCCCTAATGTACTGTACTTCATTTCTTATGAAGGACCAAATTCTGATTCCTACCCAGGATTCACGAGGATCAGTTGAAGCTAGCTCTATGATTTATAGAAAGTAAGAACGTTATAGTACGATACTAATCTTAGAATGTTACTAAGAAAGTAAGATTGCCAAGAATACAAGTAGAGCCACGACGCATATAAGAACCTTTGTTGATGACCTATTATGGGTATATAAGCTTTCAAAATTATATTCATCACCCAATATCCGTCGCTGAGTTTAACTCTACGACCTAGTTCCAATTGAGAATTCATTCGAGTTTCTCACTTCTTCAAGAAAATTTTCAACCCAAAATTCATAAAGTGTCCTTTTGAACCCAAATCCTAGCGTGATCGAGAAAATATTTGTGACGGTCCGCCACCCATATGACCAAAGAAATCTCAAGAGTCGCTATTCGGTCTTCGGACCCTAGAGCCCCATTTATTCGGTCTAAAAGCATATCGAATCAATCATTGAAAAGATGTTATTTCAATTTGTGAGACAACGCTTTTTTTAAGTAGTCGTGATAATTCTTTCTCGACTCTCAAACCATCAAGTATGACTTAACGCCGACTTACCTTGTCACCTAAGTACTAATTAGTGAAGCGATAAACATCGATATGAAATAGGTCGACTTATTCCACCACCCAAATGTTTCGCATCAAGAAATGATAGACATCAAGAAATCAGATGTAAGGAAAATCTCGATGAGACGAGATATTTTTCCTATGATACACATGGACGTGATGACCCTTGATGGGCTTTACAAAGATTGATAACAAAGAAGTTATACCTTCATACGATCGTTACGATAATCAAGTTATGAATAAGATACTTTTAGCATTGAATGCAAGAGTAAAAGCAAGAAAAGTATATGATATCCGTGGATATGAACTCCTTTTATAACAAGAGAGATTACAACTTATCCTTAAGATAGTTGGTTGTCCTCGAAACCTCGTTAGTAGGTTGGACATGTTTAAAAGAATAAAGATGATACAAAATATTCCTTTCCGTGAATATATATATATAAGGAAATGATAGCATCTCGTAAAATAGATCCATCGCCTTATACCTCGCCAATGAGATTATGATTGAGCATAACCGATTCCAAGTAATCAAACTTGTTAAACAAATGATAATGAGATGGAGGAATCATAATCTTTGAGATTGTGTGAACGATTTAGGATAGCCCTAGTATGTAAATCAAGTGTGAAGAAAATATCTTCAAAGCCAAGACATGGAAGAGAGATGCTTGAATTTAAGTTATGGTGTACGAATGTACGATTCTACCAAGCCATACGACAATGATAACGGTTCTAGTCCGTGAAGTGGGAACCGAATTATAACGAAAGTAAGATTACTTTCAAATACCGTGTCCAAGAAAAAGGGACAAAAGTCGAAATAACTAAAGAAACTATGAGCTATACGATTATAAGATAGCCACCACATAATATAAGCTTCAAGAGACATATGACTTGATAAATAAGAATTTCCTCGAGAAGAGTTAAAGTAAGGATATATGAGAAATATATTCCTAAGATCGATGAAGTGAAAAGGAATGGAGTCATTCATACCGGATTAGAATGAATGATAGTGCTAGAGA
This sequence comes from Salvia rosmarinus, assembly GCA_036937905.1. NCBI lineage: Eukaryota > Viridiplantae > Streptophyta > Magnoliopsida > Lamiales > Lamiaceae > Salvia > Salvia rosmarinus. The sequence continues at coordinate 29,331,065 of CM072816.1, read as the reverse complement.
CACGACGATCTCTACTAGAAGACTTAATTATCGAAATATCAATATCAACGGATAGGTTGATGTAGACCTAACCACAAATGCTATTGGTAAAAGCATAACGATACGATACCCGAGAAGTATAAGGTGAATGAGGCACCGTAAGGCCATAGCAAGGGAGCATAATGTCCCAATGGAAAGGACAATGACATATGAAATAGATATTCACTGAATAAACGGAACACCGAGACCAAAGCCTATACTTCGACCGAAAATGTAACAAACAAAACCCAAAAGACAAGATAGGTATGAGGAAAATTTCCTCGTAATACCTATAAGATTTTGTTCAATTTAGGTGTTTCGCTGACATCGCGCAAGCACGCAAAGAAGCGATAGAACCCAATTTAGGTAAGCGATCAAGATGTAGACCTCCTTACCTATACGAAAATCATGGCCATCGCAAGAGTTGCTCAAGCGTAGATTCGAGCCTAGAATCGCCTAAAGTTCTACTCAATGATTTGGATCACTATATCTCGTGAGGAACGAGATATAATTTTAGAGTCAAGAAGCTTCAAAATGGTCACATTCACGTGATCGCGACCGGACCTAATCTTTTCGATAAAAGGTTTTACGCGATAGATATTGGTACCCACTATCCGCATATGCGAATGGATTTAGAGCGATATACGATCAAGGAGTAGACGAAATGAGTATTAAGATAAGTGTCATGAGTTATCTACTAGTGTATATACGCCTTAAAGTGTATAATTCTTTAAGAGATCATTCTTGTTTAAAGATTCCTCCATAGCTTAAATTAAGTCGAACTTATCTAAAAATATCCGCATACAAATGGCGTGAAAAGGGTGTTTAACGGTAAGAGAGTAACCCCAAGGCCTACAATTTATAACTCACACGAGCGATCGGCTTTTTATTATGAGCTAGGCATGGATTTAGAATAGCTTTTGAGAAAATTTTACACCTCTAGATGGACGCCAAATTTTTAGAGTGACAAATGAGGATGGTATCCAACGACTTATCGGTCGCTTGCCAACAGATTAAGGTGGTTTTGCAAAAGGACGTGTCAAAAGAATATTTTCTCCATGATACAAATTCCAAAGTCCGGGCACTTACCAGATTTGTCAATGTGCTCAAGTATACTCATGATGCGTATGGAACGGCACCTATAAGCACTCGCCCTAGTCCCCGCAATTTACACCGCACGACGTGATGTAATGTTGTACCCTAATGTTCCAAATGCCACCCCACGCCCCGTGCCGCCAATGGTACCAATAAGAGGCGAGAAGGCAAAAAGGACAGATCTTATCGCCTCAAGGATTAGGAGTATTACCACTACCAACTCGACCTTACTTTCGATAAAAGTAACACCAACTTCGGTATTGAAGAAGAAACAGGAGCAGCAGACCCCGACTCTTTGAAAGAGAAAGATCGCTTGATATATGAGGTAAAACGACGAGAAATAGACAAGTTTCTAAACGAAAGGTACGACCGACGAAGGTCACTCGTAGACACGTAACCCTATGATAATATGAGACTCATATGTAGATAATATGGTTAGAATGAGTAAAATAAACGTAGTTGGAATATTTCGTGAATATGTTAAATGTGGTGTCGAAATTTGGGTGTAAAAGAACTAGACGCTTTGAATCACCGGCTCGATAAACCGACCGAGAGATAATGAATAAAAAGTCCTCATTTAGGCATTTTGGTATAATATTATATGGTCCTAGTAGAATGGTATCCAAATACGAAAGCGAATAGTTCCGAAAAGATATGGTCTATATGAGATAATAGTTAGCCATTCGGACCGACAAATGCACCAGCCTCGATCATGAACCTCAAAACTCGAGTGTTCCACACGCATTTAGAAAATTTTATCTTAACTTTCAATTCGACTCTCTCGCCTAGTCGAAACCGGGCTAGAGAGCTATGAATTGAGCTGGTCCCTTCACAAAGCTACGGGGAAATAAAGCTACCCACTAGCTATGAGTTAGATTCCCTCAAGGACTAGATTTCGCCGCCTTCTGAGCTTGAAGCTCACTTACCTATTCAAAGGACGAAGAAGAACATAAAGAACATCAAAGACTTTTAAGAGTCAAGATTTTGCCAAGTACAAGATTGTGTATTTCAAGAAAGGAGAAATATTCCTCATGCATATAGTATCCTTAGAAGAAATCAATGTGGACCCGACAAAGGGCAAAACAATTAAGAATGAAAGTCGTTGATGACCTAAAATGAGACCAGAATTTCATAGATTAATCGATCGCTATCAAAGAGCCCTTGAGAACTCTCTAAAGTAGCAAGACCAATAACATAGCTACCCCAAAAAGGAATGAAATTACGTGGAGTAATAAAAGAGAGGCTATGTATTAATATGAGAAAGATAATAGCTTATGATCACAATGACTTAGGCCACATGAATGGAATTTTTCCAACTCACGACTAAATAGTGATGAGTATAAATACCAAAGTCTTGAAGACATCACTCCTATGACAATAAGTTAAGAACCCTTCTCAACTTGCGAAAGTTTGAATTTATTCTTCGAGCAAGGAAATGTGGATGCAGGATGAGAAAGATGGCTCGAATTAGTAAAAGATTATAAGTGTGATAAATGATCACCTGAGGATGGTAAATGTAGAATCTAATACCTGAGTTATAAAATTCACCTAAATCATAGTATGTCCCAACAAAAAGGAAAACTCATTGAAAGTTTAAGAAAATGAGAATGTAAATAGTCGGGCATTCAAAGGATTTAACGAAGTTGTACTCTCACACCCAAGGTGACATATGACTAAAAAGAGAGAATGGAGATGGGAGAGAATACAAATTAAGATAAGGAATGAAAGGTCAAGAATTTTAAGGAGCTACCGACAATGTTATATCGCCTAAAGAAGGATTATATATATATAAATATCTCCAAGCAATAATAAGTCGAGAGATGAAACCAAGAATGAAGTCATGACCCTTCTCTCACCGCCCACCTAGACAACTTTAAGATATGTTACGATTTACGAGAAAGGTTAGATAGTAAGGAATGAATCGAGACGTAACCATGATTGTCGAGCAATGTCTCTGTTATCAACAAGTGAAGGCATTATATCAAAGGCCTTATAAGAGGTTATAATCTCTAGAGCTACACGAATGAAAATGGAATGATGTAGCAATGAATCTTATGACAGTTCTCGCCAAAGTCATAAAGAAGTCGCACTACTATATGGGTAGTAGTGATCGACTCACCAATTATGTTTTGTCTCGCCACTCGATGACTCAGAGACCGATAAGTTAAGCTCGACGCATAAAAAGGAAATTGTATATTTACGGGAGTACCAAAACCTATCGCTTGTGATAGAGACTCCAAGAGTACCCCTAGATTTTGAACTAACTCCCAAAAAGAGTTAAACACGAGGTCAACCTTAACATAGTTGCCCGCCACGCGTAAGGGGCGAACAAAAGGACAAGATGAACGCTTAAGGATACGATGAGAACATAAATGTTAAACCCGGTGCAAGTGAGAACGATTGTACCACTTGTTAAGTTATGTACAACCGTAGTCACAACCAACGATCAATATAAATTTTATGAGGCATCAGATCGAAGAAGTATCGACCACCACTTTATTGTAACAAAGTAGGTGAGCAAAGGTATAAAGTTCCCGACGTCGTAGTTTAAACGACCGAGATATCTCGCCCAATAAGGCAAAGAATAAGAAAAGCTAAGGACGTATAAAAGTCTTACCGACACGCCAGAACTGAAATGCATTTTTAAACGCGAATTAAGTTTCTTAAGATTTCTCCATCTAGAGAAATTACAAAATCGATACGAGAATGCCGAGACCACGCTTTGTAGAACCTCACGAGCTTCTAATAATAATAGGCCTAGTAGCCTATAACTTGGTATTCCCACCAAATTCGAAAATACGAAATATTTTTTCCACATGTCATAGTTAAGGAAATACGAAAATGACCCAATTCACGTAAACCAACATGATGACGTGACCTTTGACTCGATGAGTTATGATGAAAATCTACGACTAATTTGATCGCATTTATTCAACGATTAAGGAATCAAGTTTGGTTTTAATGAAAATCCAATGGAAGAACCATGGACAAAAGGAAAACACGTGGAAAGATAAGATGTTAAGATACAAAGATACCCCATACTTTATGAGGTATGCAAATTTCGGACTAAATTTCTTTTAAGGGGGTAGGATGTAATATCCCAGAGAATTAGACGCCTAATTACGGTTTTGAAACCCGAAATTAGGAATTCACCGTGACGATTCAATCAAGAAGATAGCTAATAATGGTTTCGATTATTTACGAAGGAACTAATTCCTATTTTATATTCACCGAGAATTGTGAATTTAGAAATAGAAGTTTGTAAAGCATATCGACAAGATTATTTTAACGCCGATTACACATCATACGTCAAGATTTTGTGAAATTTTCGAGCAAGAAGATTGGAATTAATTTTCATATTAATTCCTATGTTACTAGAATATTAATTATAAAGTAAGTTCAAACTTATCACCACCATTTTGAGATGAGTCGATTATGATCATTTTGAGACGTTTTGAACGTTAACGCCTAGAGATGTTTTGAGAGATGAGTTCAATGATCCGGAAATTATCCCATTTAATTTCCTATCATTAATTTATATAATTAGTAATATTAAATATTAAAATCAATTTTGAGTTATTAAAACTCGATATTTATGAAATGGATTTCAAAACCCTAATTATACAAATTAGGGTTTGGTCACGAAATGATACCATTAAATTATCCTATGGTATCTAAACTATATGTTATGATATATATGGATATATTAAGCATTAAAATTAATCGAGATTAAAACATGAGTATCAATACATTTCAGGTGTGAATTATAATTTTTATCCTATCCTTTTTCCTATTATTCTCGAAAATTTCAAATATATGCCTAAGAGGTGATTTAATTATTTTATGACTTGTATTTTATACCTATGATCATGTATGATATATATATTGCATTAATGTACAAAAATAAAATAATCCTACCTATTTGGACCCCTAAACCTTAGGCTATCATGAATGGACAAGGCATGCCTCTTTCACCTCCTTTAACACCCAATGCATGGAAAGCCTTATCACCTACATAGCCACCACTAATCATCACCACACTCTACACACTCAACCATGATTCCTATTCCTATGTGTGTGTGTGTGCCTAAGAGAGAGAGAGATACATGGAGAAACTCTTCCCATACACTTCATTTCACTCATAATACATTTTCTCCTCTCTCCCCAAAATTTTCAGACCTCTCTCTCCTTTCCTCTCTTCTTCTTCTCCTACACCATTTCCACCATGGAAGAGAGAGCTCAAGCTCCATCTCTCTCATTCATCTTCAAATTCGTGACTAAGGTATAACTATCTCCTATGACTCTTAGACATGATTAAATCATACTTGCATGGTTAGATTGATGATCTTGGTGGTGATTTGGGGTGATAGATTCACCATTTTCGTGGTTATATGAAATGCATACAAAAAGAATAAGCTTAAAACTGAAAACTGGAAGTATGTTACGAAAACAGTAACTTCATAAAATTATTTGACTAAGTTACAGTGGTCCGATGAATGTGAAATTTTACTATGTTGAAATTAAACATGTCTATTACGTCTCTGTAAAATTTCAAGTCAATACAACTTGATTTTCTATTTTAATTCTATTTTTCAAAAACACTGCACAAATCTGTAAAATTTCGGTGTTCATCACCCACGGTCCGTGGCTTTCGTTTCGAGTTTGGCTAATGGTAAAACTCTAAAATTGGCATAAACATAAATTAGCATGTCTAGAAGATCTATGTAAATTTTCAGAATTTTCTAAAATTTTACTATTTATTCCAGATTTTTCAAACGAACTGCACAAAACTGTCACTGTAGTGATAGCTTGTAGTAAAATATTTTTATCTCCCAATCTATTTTGAATCATTGAGTAAGGCTTTTTCTGGATTAAACTAGACTTAAGTGGATTTTCAATATGATTGGTTGCATTCCTAGATTCCTTATAATGAACTCACGGTGAATTTTTAAAGTTGACGCATTACAGTAAGCTTTTTGGACAAACTGCCTTAGTAAAATTCTATGCTAAATGACTGTCCGTGTACGACTTTTGCGTGAGATATTCGAGCCGTTTGTAATCCGATTTTGACTTTGGTTTCTTCATAAGAAATGTTCCTTACCATGTCTAGTTGTGATCTGGAAAGTTTGATCCCAAACCAAGCCTTATAAGTATACTGTTCACTGACCCAAAGTCACCTACTTGAATGTTGTCCTTTCCAACTAGTCAACTTTGAACTTACGATTTCTCGATGCATCAAGTATCTTCCAGTACGGTCTTCATGAAACATGTAGTTCTTATTACAAGGTTTCTAAAATGGTATCTTTCAGTCATTTTGGTATTGTGAGTCAAAGTTACGAGCCTCGCAAAATCCCTCGTCGTTAAGCTAAATCTGGAAATCCTGAAAATTTTTCTAAGTATAGAAGAAGTCAGTCTGAGTTGCCCACTTTGAGAGCCTATATCTCCAGAACCACGACTCTTTGGGTCGACTTCCTTCTTAGAACTTATAGTACATATTTAGAGGTTTCCAGAATGTGTCTTTGTGCGGTCATACGTATTTTTAATCAAGAGTTATGAATCGTCAAAGTATGACACTCTAAATCTGGAAATTTGAAAATATTCTAAGTATAGAAGTCAGTTCGAGTTGCCCACTTTGAGACCCTATATCTCCAGAACCACGACTCTTTGGGTCGACTTCCTTCTTAGAACTTACAGTACATGTTTAGAGGTTTCAGAATGTGTCTTTGTGCGGTCATACGTATTTTTAATCGAGAGTTATAGATCGTCAAAGTATGACACTTGGGTTGTTTTAAGTTGTTTTGCTGAAAATTAAACACTTGAAATTTAACTAAGTGTTGAAACTCCCTATGTGAAACATGCCTTATGTGACTAACATGCTATTAATTGATGCATTCATATGATATGTCGCAAGGTACATTAAAGCATTAATAAGATGCACGAATTTAGGATAAAACAACAATATGATATTTTTACCAAGACGCCTTAACGTGAAATATTCGACTAGGCGCTACTACATGATCAATTGATCAGATATCATGCCATGATATACACTCAAGTAGAAATATGGGTTCTAAGACCCGATGGATGTTTCAACTCCAAAACCTCAAAGCCGTGAATAGATAAAGCTAAGCTCAGACTCGCAATCCAAGAAATCTGTTAGACAATCTACATCCAGTGGGCTTTTATCTTCAAAATGTGGGCCTTTTCACCCCACTAAAATGTGACTTTAATGTTATTCCAAATGAGTTTATTTACAAGACTTATTCTACAACCGTTATCAAATGTTTTACCGCATTACCCGCCAAAAATATTTCGGTTTGTGTATGGATCCTATCTGTTTGCCCGGGTAGGGCTGTGGAGATGGTTGGAACTTTATTATGACAGGTTATGTCATTTGGGTCGCGCCCAACCTTTTAAATGTCGGGTCCTGTGCCGGATGATAAATGCCTGGCTAGGATTGGCGTGAAGGTTGGAACTATACGCTGTGTTAACATATGCTTGCAGAGAGCGACCGTGTGTCAGACGGATTACGGCCGGTCACGGCGTCAGACGGGAGGCCTCCTCTCGACGCTTATTATTTATTATTATTATGTATTGTGACTATGAGATACGGACCATACACACCAAGAAAATGCTCGCCAAGCTACTTTTATGAATCGAATGATTTTAGTAAGCACAAGCCTTTTAACTAAAACCCTCGCGACTTACTCGACATTGGCAACAGAATTAAATATTATCAAATGTTTTCGCATGAGTCCACCGAGTGTATTCTTGTACTCACCGCATGTTTGTTTTAAATGTGCAGTGTTGAGCGTATGATGGATGGAGCAAAGGTTGAGCAATAGGAATATTGTCGAAAAAGTTTATACCTTGATAGTACATCGTCATATGTACATATCACATGTTTTCCGCTGCAAGAACTTAAGTTATGTACTAAAGTCCAAGAACATGCTTGTCATATGAATTACGGCTTTTGTTAAGGAGAATTCTCGCTTAATTATACTGCTAGAGTTACAATCCTTCTAAATCCTACTTAGATTTAGGGATGAGAATATAATCAAGTGGTGCGATCGTTTCCTCCGATGGGCCTGAGCGAAGAACAGTTGAAGATCTGTTGTTTCTCTATTATTTGAAGGATAAAGCCAAGTCTTGGCTTATGAGTTTTCCACCGACTCTCGACAAATTGGAACTACGTGGTGGGCGGTTCATGTTAAGGTTCTATCCGCGAGAAGACCAAGGATCTTGATCAAAAATTATGACGTTCAGCGGGATCTAGATGAGTCGTTCCATGAAGCGAGAGAAAGATTCAAAGAGCTTCAAAGGCAATGCCCACATCAATTCTTCCGTTGGTTCTTTTGTGCCAATTCTTCTATGACGGGATCACGAAATCCGATCGGGAAAAGGCCGGCGACGCGAGCAGGGCAACATAGCTCATATCACGGTAGAGGCTCTTTACGAAATCTTTGGCGTCATGGCGAGCAATTCCCTCTAGAAGGCATCTAGTACGCGTCGATCTTCTGTCAACTCATTGGAGCCGAGATCGGATTTGACGAGGCGGATGGCGCGACTCATGAGAGAGATGAGCGAGATGAAGATGAAGCGGTGAGTTCCCTTCACCATCCCAGAGTTCGCCTCCTTCGCGGAGTTCGGCGCACCTCCACGAGGATTTCTCTATGCATCCTTGTGGAATTTGCATGGAAATGGGACATACAGCAGATATTTGTCCAAATATGGGAGCACCCGTCTATGAAGGCGGAGTAGAGGCTTATTCTATGCAAGGTTTCCAGCCTCGACCACCTTATGAGCCGAGGCCGACTTATGAGCAAAATCAGTACAACTCTAGATGGAAGAATCAGAACCAAGGTCAGGGTTCAGGTTCTAACACACAGACTCGATGCCCTCCTTTCGGCGAAGATCCGTCGCAATGATGACACGGCTCAAAGATATCCATGAAACAACGAGGTTATGGTCAGCAATATCAGTATCCACAGCAGTCATATCGACAGCCGTCATACCCACAGTATCCTTACCAGCAGCAGCCACCGCCACCTCAATACCCTTACCCACAACAGTCGCCTCCGCCGCAGCAGTGCCCTCAGCAGCCTTACCAACCTCCACAGCGTCAACATGCTCCTCCGAAATCATCGATGGAGGATGGTTTAACGCATTCATGCAAGAGAGTAAGTTAGCAAGGAAGCACAAGATCGACCATTAAGCGTCTTGAGAGTGCGATTGGGCGGATCTCTGCTGCACGTCAGCGATCGGCAACAACAACAGACGGGGAGGATACTGGGCGGGGGCTCCACCACACCAAGCTCAAGTTGTGATCGTTCTTGAAGTGGGAAGAAGGTTGATAATAAGGTACAACTCCCGAGATTGTGGAAGAACAGATAGTGGAAGAGATAGTGGTAGTGGAGAAACCGAGGCGAGGAGAAAGTGATTGAGGAGGAACAGCCGACACTGTAGTTACACAAGACGGCAAATCCATATAAGCCTCCAGTGCCATTTCCGAGCCGGTTGAAAAATGAGAAACAAGAGCGGCAGTTCTCAGATTTCTACAAAATGCTTTCCAAGGTCAATGTTAATCTGCCACTATTGGATGTAATCGCAATGTTCCCGCCTATGTTAAGTTCTTGAGGAACTTGCGTCGAAGAAGAGGAGGTTTGTCGACAATGAGTGCATTATGGTATACGGGTGGCCAACTCCATTATCGACAACCATTGCCGCCCAAACAACGGGATCCGGTAACCGTCATCACAATTGCTTTGGAAAATGGTAAGGAAGCAACGGTATGCTAGATTTAGGAGTGGTATTAATCTTATGCCTTACTCTATTTTCAAGCAATTAGAATTAGGAGAGTTGAAACCCTCTTGGTATGAGTCTACAATTAGCCGATCGCTCGTCCCAGCTACCCTAGGGGTTGTAGAGGATATTCTTGTCGTGTGGGTGGCTTGATTGTACACGTGGATTTTGTGGTGTTAGAGATAGAGGATGTGCATGAAAATGGTCGAGACCATACACTGCTATTAGGGCGACCTTTTATGGCCACTACTAATACCTTGATTGATGTGAAAAATGGGAATATTAGGATGACCATCCTAGGGAGACTATGTCATTTTCAGTGCATAATAATAAGGCCATGCCATCAATTAACTCAATTGGCTTGTTCTTTTATAGACTCGATTGATGCCTTGGCGAGATTTCTTTTATGCAGGATCACAGTAGAGGAAGTATCTGAGGATCGTGGGACATGGAAGAAAGGCTCATGTTGGGCAAATTTGAAAAACCGATAAAGGAGGAAAATGAGACTCCACAGAAACCGAGAAGTTAGAGTTGAAGGAGATCCCCAAGAATTTGAAGTATGTCTTCCTCGAGGATAATGAGCGAAGCCGTGATCATCTCTTTGAACTCACCGAGTACCAACAATCTCTGTTGGTTTCGTGTTGAAACGACATAAGCTTGCTTTGGGTGGAGTTGGCGGATATCGAGGAATCGATCCCGCCATGTGCATGCATAAGATACGACTTGAAGATGGGCGGTGGCTGAAAAGGATGGACAACGGAGACTTAACCCGTGCTCGGTGAGGTAGTGAAGAAGGAGATCTTAAAGTCGCTAGCGTAGGAATCATCTTTCCAATTGTTGACAGCGAATGGGTCAGTCCAGTCCATTTCGTGCCCAAAAAGGGAGGAATAACAGTGGTCCTTAACGAGAGAAAGGAGTTGGTACCCACGAGACCCATCAACGGATGGCGGATGTGCATAGACTATCGGAGCTTAATCTTCCACCAAAAGGATCATTTTCCTTCCTTTTATTGACCAAATGTTAGATAAGTTGGTGGTAATGAATTTTATTGTTTTCTTGATGGCTTGTCGTTACTACCAGATTGCTATAGACCCGCGGATCAAGCCAAGCGTGTTCACAAGTCCATTTGGGACATATGCTTTTCGAAGGATGCCATTCGGACTCGCAATGCTCGGTACTTTCCAACGATGTATGATGTCATCTTTTCGACATGATAGGAGATTTTGTAGAGATCTTTATGGATGATTTTTACGTGTTTGGATCCTCGTTTGATGTTGTTTAGAAAAGATTGAGCGTGTACTTAGTCGTTGTGTGGAATACGATCTTACTCTTAGTTGGGAGAAAAGTCATTTTATGGTCCGTAGTGGCATTATGTTGGGACACGTCGTGTCTAGTCGGGGATAGAGGTTGATAGAGCTAAAGTGGAGTGATTCAAAATTACCCCACCCATGATGTTAAAGGAATAAGGAGTTTCTTGGGTCACTGTTGGTTTTACCGTCGTTTCATTAAGGATTTTCTAAAATATCTCAACCCTCTATCGTCTGTTAGCTCATGATTCTCCTTTTAATTTTGATAATGATTGCCTTGTGGTTTTAATGCTTTAAAATCTTGAACCGCTGCCGCCGTTGTCGGTCCTAATTGGTCTTTCCATTTGAAATCATGTGTGATGCTTCTAATTACTGTGTGTAGGGCTGTCCTAGGTCAACGGGTTGATAAAATGTTACGTGTGATTTACTATGCAAGCTTAACTCTTAATCTGCTCAAGTAAATTATCTGAACCACCGAAAAAGAGATCTTCTTGTAATTTTGCTCTTGATAAGTTTCGTGCTTATATAATTGGTTCTAGAGTAATAATACATAGTGATCATGCTACCCTTAGATATTTGTTGACCAAACCCCAGGCCAAGCCTAGACTTATTAGATGGGTGCTCTTATTGCAAGAATTCGACTTAGAGATTCGGGATAGGAAAGGTAGTGAGAATGTCGTTGCCGATCATTTATCTCGATTAGATAGTCCCCTTCGATCTACTATAGGTCCCGTCACGTAGTCTTTCCCTTATGAGCATGCTTATAGTGCCTCTTCTATGCCTTGGTATCTTGACATTGTTAATTATTTAGCATGTGGTGAGTTGAGGCTCGGCGTTACCTCCCAAGAGAGGCGTTTTCTTTCTCTGTGCAGCGATATTATTGGGAGGACCCTATCTTTTAAGATAGGGAAGGATGAGGTTATCCGTCGATGTATTCGGATGAGGAACACACGAGGTCCTTGAGATGTGCCACCAAGCTCATTGTGGTGGACATTTGGAGGACAAAAGATGCGCACAAGGTGTTACAATCGGGTTTATTTTGGCCACTATTTTCAAAGATTCTCATACATATTGTGTGTCTTGTGATCGGTGTCAAAGAGTAGGTTCAATTGGACGTGGGAATGAGATGCCTCTCGATAACGTCTTAGTAGTTGAGATTTTGATGTTTGGGAATAGATTTTATGGGACCTTTCCTAAATCTATGGGAATGCAGTATATTTTACTTGCCGTTGATTATGTGTCCAAGTGGGTTGAGGCTATCCCACTAGGACATGTGATTCTCACATTGTGCTCAAGTTTGTGCGGAAAACATCTTATGCGAGGTTTGGATTTCCACGGCGGTCATTAGTGATGGCGGAAAGCACTTCAATAAGTTGCTTTGAGAAACTAATGAAAAGAATGGAATCGGACATAAGATCGCCACCCTTACCACCCACAGATTTGGGTCGGTGAAACAAGCAACCGACAAATCGAGGGATCCTCGAGAAGACCGTGCAGCCCTCAAGAAAAGATTGGGCAAACAAATTGGTGACACTCTGGGCATACCGTGCGCGTCTGAGCATCTTGGGAATGAGCCCATATCGTCTTGTGTATGGGAAGGCATGTCACTTACCTGTGGAGGTTGAACATAAGGCATATTGGGCCATCAAGACTTCGAACTTGATCACTCTAAAGCCTTAGAGCATCGTTCTCTCCAAATGTTCGAATTGGACGAGATCAAATAACGCCTATAATGACAATGCGTGTATCTATAAGGATAAGGTCAAGAAGCTTCATGATCGTCGAATCGTGCATAAGGATTTGAAGCTTGGAATGAAGGTTTTGTTGTTCAACTCTCGTTTGAAGCTATTTCCCGAAAAGTTGAAGTCTCGTTGGAGTGGCCCGTTCATCATCAAAGAAGTGAAGCCGTATGGTTCGGTTGTGCTCAGTAAATAAGGATCAGACGAGTCGTTCGAGGTCAATGGTCAACGTGTGAAGCCCTATGTAAAAGGGGGTCCGACCTCTTTCACGATCGAATCTATTCCTGTCGCTGACCTTTAATCGTCACGATTTATCCTTGTCAAGCTAATGACAGTAAACGAGCGCTTCGTGGGAGGCAACCCACGTTTCTTTTTGTTTTTATTCGTTTTTCCTTTCGTTTTGTCCTTGTTTGTGTTGTGATTTCTTTTTGTGGTTTTGTGTGGTGCGGGATGAGGAGTTATTTTATCTGGAATTATCGAAAAAGTCGAAGCAGGCAAAATTACGTCCAGGGAGGTACCCCAGCGCGGGGACGCGACGAAATCGGCGTTAAGTACGAATCATGACTCGGTCGAAAAAAGCTACCCTTGGCGGACGCGACGAAGCGCCGGACGCGGGTGTTTATCATATGTTGGGCGATGGTGACCCGGCGCGAGCAGTGAAACCGACCTTTGGGTCCATTTTGATTTTATCGTTTTATTAAAATAAAATAAAATTAATATATATATATATATATATATATATATATGTTTGATGTGTTTAAGGTTTCACCTCATTTACGCCTTCACGCCTTTCTCTCTCGCAGTAATCCCACTCCTCTCCCTTCGCCGCCTTCATCGCTTCCGTCCGGCGTTTCCTCACACGCCGCGCGCCTCGCTCGTCCCTCTCCCATCCGGTGCTCGGTCTCCGTCCGATGCTACCCACCAGTGCCGCGCGCCTCCAGCACCTAATCCACCCTCCGTCCGGTGCCTCCTCCTCCGTCCGGCGCCGCACGCCTCACCTCTACCTCGTCCGGCGTTTCAACGATGAAATTGATAATCAAACTTGATGCGAATCGATAATCCTTACAATAATTCTTGAATCAAATTCAAAGACGAGAAAGGAATAATATTGAACTAAGAAAGAGAAAAAATCTCGTGAAGCTCTCGAACCAAAAGGCGGAAAACTAAAAATAATGAAAGGTAGGGTTTCACGTTTAAAAGAACATATAAATAGTGCACGAAAAATAACGCAGCCTTGCGAGGCGGATATGAGGCGCCAGACGCGATGACTCTCTGGAAGAGTTGTACATTAGGGCGTCCAACACCGGACGTGTTGAATCTCCGGACGCGGGCGCTGCGGATGAGGTCACCCAGTGCCGGACGGATATGAGGCGCCGGACGCCCTTCTCGGCGCTCTCTCTGAGCAACGCCAGCCCCAGCCCACGCCGAGTCCGGCGCTTGGGTGCGCTTAAGTGCTCAAAATGCTTTAACATGATCATTCCCTACACAAAACCAAAATGATCATGATTCCAATAAAAAGATATTCTAATATAACCAAAAAGGAATCAAAACGTCAAAAACAAACGGAGAAAAACCAAACAAAAACATGCAAAACAATGGTGGTGATTAAGTGTTGTGAGAATTTATAAGAAATTTAGAAAAATAATTGCTACATTAAAGTATAAAAACCGAAAGCTTTAGTGAAGGAAAATGATGTCCAATTTTCCTATAGCTAATGTTAATACATATTAATGATCCTATGATAATATAGAGTGATATGTGATTTTATAAGAATTTTTGGAATAGTTTTGTGAATTAAAGTAGTGAGGGCCGAAAGCTAAGTATGAGTAATTAAGAGTATTAAATCCTTTTTATCAAGAAAAATAATACATTATATGCTTGGAATATATTTTAGATTAATTAAGAATTTTTGGGATTTTAGAAACATAGTATACTATGTTTACGACGAAATCGTTATGTTAAATAACGTTAAATATGAAAACTAACATGTAAGGTACAAGTTCGATCATACTTGAGTAAAGTATTGGTCATGTTTATTGATTAACGTGAAAAATCGAGATTTATGATTATATGATAAGAAATCGATTGAAAATCGATTTAAATAAAAGTTTATTAACAAATATGTGAATAATTCGAAAAGTATGTTGAGAAAAGTCAAAAACGTTGACTTAAGTCTAAACGTATGATATACGTTGAATAAATACACTAATACGTGTAAAACGTATTGAATTTATAAGAATATCTCTTTTGTGGGAAACGATTTCATAATTGAAATCATTTTAT
Organism: Salvia rosmarinus; assembly: GCA_036937905.1. Taxonomy (NCBI): domain Eukaryota; kingdom Viridiplantae; phylum Streptophyta; class Magnoliopsida; order Lamiales; family Lamiaceae; genus Salvia; species Salvia rosmarinus. The sequence continues at coordinate 29,315,821 of CM072816.1, read as the reverse complement.
CGAAAGACGTTAGTATGAGTTCGACGTTTAACCTAAATGGTTAATATGAGACCGTAGATAATATTACGTCTCTATCGAAGTACGAGAAGTTATTAACTAAGATATGCGATGAAACGACGTAGTATTTTAGTTGAAAGATGCGAAGCATTATATTAGAAAGTTATCAAAGTTTATTAAACTTTGAAAATCTCGAAATATGTGACCGACGTACTAAAATAATTTTTACGTAAAGATGGGACGCGGACGTGACCAATTGGCGAAGAAAGAAATCGATTAAGAAAGTCTACAGTCCAGGTGGGCTTTACTATACTCAAAATGATAATTGCTTATCAAATGATTTATTTACGATGCTTTATTCGCAAGAAATGATGAGGAAATGATTATTTAATTACCTGCCCAAAATATTTATGTTTTATGTATGTATCCTATCCATGATCGAATGATGCATATTGTTGGGTAGCTCCCACTTATGAAATGTTTGAATTAGTATCCTTGTTAGTACCGCAAGGATGATTGAGAATTAGTATCACGTCTTGGAGTGGCGAGGATTTTGTGCACTATTTTGTGTTGTGTCTTTGAAAGGGTGCTCGGCGGTCACGGCGTCCGTGGGAGGAGGCCTCTCTCTCGGTGCGAGATGATGTTATGAGATGATTTTATGAGATGAGTTTATGAGATGTGATATGAGAAATGAAAGGAAATGGATATGGATCATACATCTGAGGAAAATGCTTGTGACGGCGTTTATGAAAATGATGAAAATATTTTAGTAAGCACAAAGCCTTTCAAATAAAACCCTTGTGTCTTACCATGATGGGCGATGTAATTTAAAAATGAGAAATGTTTTGGCATGAGTCCACCGAGTGCATTCTTGTGCTCGACCGCATTTGTTTTTAAATGTGCGGTTGAGCGGATGATGGATGGGCGTGTTGAGCGATCGAACCCTTTTGATAATGATATGTTAGAAACATTGACTACACATCGTCATATGTTTATTCACACGTCTTTTCGCTGCAATAGAACTCTAAGTTAACTTTTGATGTTGACAGTTGAATACCTTCAGAGCATTTGAATCCTTGTGTTAAGAATCTGTAGGTCTCTCTCTCTTCATATGTAAATTATATATGTCTTGTATATAATAGTTGAAGCTTCTTAGTTTATTTGAATTTAGTCCCACAATTCTATCATTAATTGTATTTCATATTCCTTGATCATTGTTCCAAGTATTAGTCCTCGATAATCCGTCCTTAGGATTAGAGGGCTGTTAAAATGTTCGTGTTTTTTTTCCAATTGGTTTTGGTAGTAATTGTTCTTCTGTAGGTACTGTATGTACTATATGCCAACTTTGTCTTTGTTTTCTACAATTCTTCCGGTCAGTTTTATTTTTGTGCTCTGTTTCTCTCGGTGTTTCTTATTTTCCGGTATGATTCGGTGACCTTGACTCTTCTGCTGTCACTGATGTTCGAACTGGATTATTGTTTAGGAGATAAATGTTTACTCGTATTTCCTTCGTCTCCATTTTTTATTTGTATAATTTTAAATTTTTGTCTCAATTCACCCCGTGGTGTTTGAGTTGATTTTTTTTATATAAATTGGTCTATATTCATCTTTAATTTGTCTTTTGTTTCTTTCCGTGATTTCGTTTTTCTTTTCCAATGTGGCAGAGCAAATATGACACTCCAAAAATGTTCTTGGATGGGTCTTGAATTGGACTTTTTACTAAATTTTTATATGTTCTTCTTTACTTTTTTTTTTTTTGGTTTCTGTGTGACTCTGGTTATTTATTTGTAATATCCCGAAGTTTTAATGCTAAACTGCGATAATAAAAATCGCTAATTAGGGTTTTGTTTCGATAATTGAAACAATAATTTATCGAAGCTCGATTTCGATTATACATGATACGAGGATTATTATATCATATTCACTAATAATTAGTGAATTAAGGAATATAGTTTATATTATTCCTTCGAAAGTATTATTCTAACGTCGATTACATTTCGATAGTTAGTCTTACGTTATTTTTCTAAGTGAAGAAGCTTAGAATTAAATTCCTTATTGATAAGGATCGAACAAAGTGACTACGATGTTATTAGCAATGTTACGAAATGATTCGACGGTCAACGATGAAGAGATGATTCGATTGTCGACGTTTTTGAGATAAGTCGAAAACTTAGTGTAATGACTAAGGAATTATGTTTTATTAATTCCTATGATTATTTTATAGAATAAGAGCATTATATATATATATATATATATATATATATATATATATATATATTCCATCATTAAAATAGTGTTAGAGAATTAAGGAATAATTATTGGTCAATTTGGTCCTATTTTCAAAATAGTATTCGAAAATGAGAAGTTGTGACATAGAATTGTTTTAAATATTTTTCTATGATATAAATTATCATCTAAGACTTATGTTATGTCATATAGCTATTAATTATAAGAAAATAAAATGTGTAGCAATTATTCTATGAAAGTGCCGAAAACTTCACCCCTTGAAGTGTGAAATGAAGAAATATCATGCTCCTAATATTGATATGCTATAATTATATTGGTATGATATTTTTAAAAGATAAGATAAGGTGTATCATGAAATAAACAAGTGGGATGGCCTTTTGTCATGTAGTGGCCGAAATGTTTGAAAAAACAAATGAAGGAAAGAATGAAATTTTAAACTCTTGGAAAGTGATGGCTATGTCTTGGATAATGACATATAATTCATATGTATTAAAGTGAGACAAAAATAAAATATCATCTCTTATGTAATGAAGTGACCGAAAATAATTGGAGACAAATTGAATAAATGTGTATGTGTGAACAAGTGTGAACATGAACAAATATCATGTGTATATTTTTGACTTTTCAAAATGGATATTTTCCTAAAGTAATATTAAAGTATATGATAGTATAAAAAAATAAAAATCCCCTCCCTATTATAGAGAGTGACGTGAGCTATGGAAAACTAAAGAGAAGAAATTTCTTCATTCTTTGAAAATGATAGAAGTTGAAAATGACATGTATTAATTATAAGATAGGATTATGTATTAAGATAAGATAAGATATAATTTTTGTCTCTTATTTAGCCTAGTGGCCGAAAACTTCAAGGAATAAAAGAAGGATTGTGCAAAGTATTGAAAGTGACTTATATGTGTATTAATTATGTGATAAGGTATAACATAATAAAGTATTATGTGATCAAATAAAATTTGTCCCTAGATAGCTGAAGTGGACCGGAAAATTGTACATTAATGTGCAAGTGCATAGAGTTGTCGTTTTATGTAATAATTGTACACAAGTGGCTAAAGCTTATATAATATAGTAGGATCACATTTTGCTCTCATTTGCTTCCTTGAGCACCGAAAAGAGAGAGAAAAAAATTGAGAGAGAGTTCATCATATTCTTCCCAAATCTTAAGTAGAAAAACGTTGCCGCCGATAATCGATTCCGATTAAAGGTTAGAAACGTTACGAGCTTCTAATACATGCTAAAATTTTCGAATTCCATCCATGAAATCATATGTTATATGCTTATGTTATTTATGATGAAAATTTAAGAAATTATGTTTAAATGCTAAGTTGTTTATTAAATATGTTTATATGATGTTTAGAAGCATATATTATGAATTTAGTATAAAATTGAGCATGATATAAAATTCTAGGAGAGGACCGAAAGCATGTGATGACCATATGTTGATGAAAATTATTTTTAATTGTTGATTTGAGCATGGAATAATGATCTATGATAATAAATAAGCTTATATGATTTTATGTAGAATTTTTGGAAAACATTAGTATGTATATTTTGAAATTACCGAAAATGTTGAGAAATATTATGTTGATATATGATCCATGTTTAAATGATATTATAGCATATTAGTGATGTAGAATCATAATATAGTGTTGTATGAATTTATTGGAATTTTAGAAAATTAATTGTACCTAAGTCAAAGTTTCGAAACATATGGTTCTAGGGTATTTTGAGATATGAATTGTGTTTGATGAAAATTATGTTATAGTGATGATACATAATGATGATTATGTGTTATGTGATTTAATTAGAATTTTTGAAAAATGTTTGGTATGATTTTTTTAAAAGGGCTGAAAGCTATATAGTGAAATTAGGTGATGTACAATTTTTCTATGATCAATGTTATTACATATTATTGATACTATGTTAATATAGAGTATTATGTGAATTTATAAGAATTTTTGGAAAAGTTTTGGAAAATATTTAAAAAGGGCCGAGAGTATTGAGAAATGAAAGCTAAGGTTTTAAAATTATTTTATCATGTATAATCACATATTATGTTCTAAAAATATGTTTTAGACATACTATGAATTTATGTGATTTTTGAAACAAGGTATATTATGTGTATGTCGAAACATGTTGTTATGTGACGTAAGGATTGAAAAGTGAAGTGTTATGATCAAGTTAGATCATATGTATATGTGTTGTCAAAGCATGATTGTTGATTATCGTAAAAAATCGAGACTTATGAGAATGTGATTAGAAATCGATTGAAAATCGAGTATATATATAAATTAATAGTTATATGTATGAACGTTGTGAAGTTTATGGTATTGAAAGTCAAATGACTTGACTAGAGTGTAAACGTATGAAATACGTTAATATACTAACATGGTTATATGGTACGTCTAGAAGAAATATGGATTTCGTTGAATGGATACACTAAGATGTGTAAGACGTATTAAGTGGGTTAAAGGATACGAAGTATGTTAGAAGGTTATCGAATGTCTTAGACTTGGACGTTTTCGAAAAAACGTGACCGACGTACTAAATTAGTTTCTTACGTAAAGGTGGGACGCGACGTGATCGTTGACGTCAGAAAGAAACCTTATTGGGAAGCATACATACCAGGTGGGCTTTATTTAAACTGAAAACTGTTTTATTTACAATGCTTTCTTCGAAATGAAAAGTCTTTACTTATTTCTTGAGAAATGACAATGAAATGGTGTTATTCAATTACCTGCCCGAAATGTTTATGTTTTGTGTATGGATCCTATCTGAATAATAATGAAAGTTGTTGGTTCACCAACGATGAATGATAATGAAAGTTGTTGGGTCGCTCCCAACTTATGAGAAAATCGATATTGGATCATGTGCTAGAGTGATAATTCCTAGCCTGGATCAACGTGTACACTAAGGTGGACCGAGAGCCGTAAGGACAATGCGCGGCCGGTCCCAGCGACGTAGAAGGAGGCCTACTTCTACGGCGTTAATGATGATGTTATGTGGAAATGATATGATATGAGAAAGGAAAGGATATGGATCAATGATGATGTTATGTGGAAATGATATGATATGAGAAAGGAAAGGATATGGATCATACACACAAAGAGAAAATGCTTGGCCAAGCGATGTTTTGAAAAATGATGAAATGTTTTAGTAAGCACAAGGCCTTTTCAAACAAAACTCTTGTGTCTTACTGTGATAGGGCAGTGTATTTTGAAATTAATAAAATATTTTTGGCATGAGTCCACTGAGTGCATTCTTGTACTCAGCCCTGCATGTTTGTTTTTAAATATGCAGGTTGAGCTTATTGATGGGATGGAGCAGTGTTGAGCAGTCGGATCTTTTGTTGCTGATAAGTATAACCTTGAGTGCACATCGTCATATGTGTACTTCACATGTTTTCCGCTGCAAGAACACTAAAGTTATATTTTGAGTTTAAAACCTATTACCTTCAGATCAGTTGAACCCTTTTGTTAAGATCTGATGGACCAGTCTTATATGTAAATTATGTATGCTTAATCTCAAATGGTTTGAAGTCTTGAAAGTTTTCTTGTCATATGCCTCAAAATCCTATATTGAATTACCTTTGTTAGTGAAACTAATTACAAAGTGGTATCGAGGCGATTCGTTCCTTGAAACCAAAACCTTCCTTTCAAAGTTAAGTCTAGATTAAGTAACTAGACTTCTAGAGATCAGCTGACTATGCTCAACACTCCATTACATCAAGCTCAACCGGAATGAGGTAAATGATTTCTTCTCAAAAGTTTTGAAATGAAAAGTTTGAAAGTAAAAAAGGATTGAAATGATGTTTCAAAAGAAAGGAAAGTTATGGAAATTTTTTTGAGAAGAAAGTTATGAATAAAGGTTGAGAAAGGAAGTTGTGAAAAGTGATTGAAAATGGACATTGATATGTCAAAGATGATATGTTGAATTCTTGGAATTCAAAGAAGTACATAGTACTAATGAGTTATGTTATGAATATTTGAAATTCTTATTTCAAATCTCAAAGTTGTTATGAAAGATGATTGATATGATGAAAGATGATTGATATGATGTTTTAAGTTATGAAAAGGAAGAAGATATGAGAAAGATGATGACAGTGATATGAGAAAGTGTTGACAATGATATGTCAAAAGTGAAATGTTTGAATTCGTGGAATTCAATGAGATTTATTATTATGAACAAAGTTATGTTATCAAATGTTTAAATTTTGAAATTTCAAGTTTTGATGACAATGAGTATGCTATCCCAAAAGAACGTAGACTGTTTAAGACGCATGATCCCTTTTGCGAAAGAACATAGAAAGATGAGCTATGAGAATTTTTATTCCATCTTGAGAACAAAAGCAAAATCGAAATGAGAATTTCGAGTCAAAAGATGAGAACAACGAGAACAAAGTTGAGAAAACCGAAAGAGCATAAGTGGAAATGATGATGACAAGATGATGAATGTCACTATGCGATAAGTGACTTGAGTATAGTCTTTCGTTTGGATGTTTCACATACGATGGAAATCCAACTTGACTATGACTTTCTCATTAGAAACGAAATAAGAATGTGATCAAAGAAACAGTTGATATTAGGCTTATGATTTACATAGAACAAGAACTCTATAGTGTAACAAGAATCTTAGAATGCTACTAGAACGTAAGATTCTTAGTAGTACAAGTAGAGCTATGATGTGTGGGTACATGATAACCTTCGTTGATAACCAATGCAAGTTATATGAGGTTTCAAATTTTATTCATTACCCAATTTATGTCATTGAGTTTAACTCTATGATCTAGTTCCAACTGAGAAATCACTTGTGTTTCCCATTTTTTCAGAAAGAAGTTTACAAACCGAAAATTTATACGGTGTCCTTTTGAAACCAAGCTTTTGTGTGACTGAGAAAGTATTTGTGACGGATCTGGCCAGCCCATATGACCAAAGAAATCTCAGTAGTCGTCATTCTGGTATTCGAACCTTATATCCCAATTATTCAGTTCAAAGAGCATATTGATTCAAACCTTAAAGGTTGTCATCATGAATTGTGAATCCGAACCTCTTGTAAGTTGTCATGATGAGTTTTCTTCAAGCCTTGAAACCAATGAGTAAGATGTAGGTTGACTTATTTGGTCACCTAAGTTTTCAGATCTGTAAGAGACAGAACATCATGTTATGATAAAAGAAGTTCTTGATGAAACGAAATATATTTTCCTATGATATAGATCTATATGATGACCCTAGATGGGCTTTTGCGGCAAATGAGTATGAAAAGAATAAATGCTTTTACTAAAGTAGTTTTATGATGAGAATGTACAAAGATGTTATGTATGAATTACGATAAAGGATGTGTAAATGCTAACTACGTCTTTACAATATCAAAATGCCGCCTAGACGTGAACCTGAACAAAGAGGTAGAGGAAGAGGTAGGGGAAGGGGCAGAGTCCCACAACCCGAAGAAGAAGAAGAAAATATACCACAACCACCCCCACCTCCACCTGATCGTAGAATCGAGGAGTTTTCCTTAGGCAGAATCTGCCTACTTTTAATGGAAAATGAAGTCTTGATGATGCGAACAATGGATAAGAGCTATGGAGAGGATTTTTTATTTCCTCCACTGTACGGCACAAGAGCGACTGTCTTGTGCTACCTTCCAACTTAACGGACCTGCGGATTTCTAGTGGGAAGCCAGAAGGAAAACCATGACGTAGGAACAAATGGACTATTTTACTTGGGAGGATTTCAAGAGAGAGATGTATGAGAAATACATCCCTAAAAGTTATAGAAAGAAAAAGGAAAACGAGTTCTTCAATCTGAAGCAGGGACGAATGTCCGTAACAGTATGATCGCATCTTTTGCGATATGTCGAGATATGTAACAGCCCGCCAACCCAAAGTACAGATTAGAAGAGACTATTACTTGGAACGGGATTAAAGAAACATAAAGGTAAGTAAATATAGGATTTCGAGGCATATGACAAGCAAACTTTCAAGATTTCAAACCATTTGAGATAAAGCACACATAATTTACATATGAGACTGGATCATCAGATCTTTAACAAAAAGGGTTCGACTAATCTGAAGGTAATAAGGTTCAAACTCAAATTATAACTTAGTGTTCTTGCAGCGGAAAACATGTGAAGTACACTTATGACGATGTGTACTCAAGGTTCTACTATCATCAACAAAAGATTCGACTGCTCAACACTGCTCCAACCCATCAATCAGCTCAACCTGCACATTTAAAAACAAACATACAGGGCTGAGTACAAATAATGCACTCAGTGGACTCATGCTAAAAACATTTTATCAACTTTAAAATACACTGCCCCATCACAGTAAGACACAAGGGATTTATTTGAAAAGGCCTTGTGCTTACTAAAATATTTTCATCATTTTCTCAAAACATCGCCTGCGCAGGCATTTTCTCTTGTATGTATGATCCATATCACATCTCATATAACCTTTTAGGAACATCATCTCACATCAATCTCACGATGTAGAAGGAGGCCTCCTTCCACGGACGTTGTGACCGGCCGAGAACTCTTTCAGCACACAGTCACCTCTAGTGTACACATTGATCCTTGCGAATTCTAGCATAGGATCCGAATTCGATTTTCATTCATCCTTGCGAGTTCTAGCAAAGGATTTCGAATTCGACTTTCTTATAAGTTGGGAGCGACCCAACAACTTATTCACTTTCATAGTTGGCGATCGTACCAACACATTGATAGGATCCATACATAAAAACATAAACATTTTGGGCAGGTAATTAAATAACATCATTTCTCAACAGAAAATATCATAAATAAATGCTTTTCATTTTGAAGAAAGCATTGTAAATAAATCAGTTTTCATTTCGAGTAAAGCCCACCTGGTACGTGCTTCTTAGAAGGACTTCTTCTACGTCAACAATCAAATCGCGTTCCACCTTTACGTAAGAAACTAATTTAGTACGTCGGTCACGTTTTTCTAAAACATCAAAGTCTAAAAGGTTCGATAACCTTCTAACGTACTTCGTACCCTTTAACCCATTTAGTACGTCTTACATATCTTAGTGTATCTATTCAACGAAATCCATATTTCGACTGGACGTACAACATAATGTTGCTCACGTATTAACATATTTCGTACGTTTATACCCTAGTCAAATCATATGCCTTTCAAGATCAATTATTTTGCAACGTTTATATATATATATATATATATATATATATATATAACTATTAATTACATATATACTTGATTTTCAATCGATTTTTAATCACATTCTCAAAATTCTCAATTTTTCACGTTAATCAATAATCATGCTTCAACAACGCACATACGTATGATCTAACTTGATCATAACACTTTACCTTTCAAATCTTACGTCACTTAACAAATTGTTTCGACATAAACATAGTGTTTCTTGTTTTAAAAATCACATAAATTCATAGTATGTCTTAAACATATTTTTGGAACATACCATGTGATATACTTGATAAAATAAATTTAAAACTCTAACTTCCCTACTTAAGTACTTTCGACCCCTTTGAAATAATTTTCAAAACTTTTCCAAAAATTCCCATAAATTCACATATTAGATGAATACCAATTCTTGTCAACAAAATTCAGATGATGACCTGTTTAAATTAGATCAAATCACACAACTGGTAGCACTGGTTAATCCTAGTGGTGTTGTTGTACTACTTGTGTTAAATTATATAAACGATTACAATTATATTCTATAATTAGCAATTGTTCCAATAACCACACAACGTACACCTTACATAATCATAAAACGATAACAAAATCATAGAGAGGAAATTTGAATCAAGAGACGAAGATAAAATATATCAAATCAAAGTAAATTTCATAGTTTGTGTATAACCATGTCTTGATTATCGTTTCTCTAGAATATTTTTTTTAGAAGTTCATGTATTGGGGAAAAATTCAAAAATTTAGAACACGTATGAAGAAAAGCTTGCATTAGAGATGGAGCGAATAGGTCCCTCAGAGACATTCAAGCTGTAAAGAGGCTTCTATGTTAATAGAGAGGTATAGAGCAGAAAAACTAAAGAATAATAATCACTATTCTAGACTGTGGACATAACATATCTATATTTGACTTCTATGTATGAATATGAAGAGGCCCCAGGGGGCCAGGATAACATGATCTTTTGACATTTTATCTTTCTGTAGATTCCCTTGAAGAAAGAAGATACAATTTTTTAGTTATTTTAGTTTATGTTTTTACGATTGATGTTGGGATTTGATGAAATTGAAGATGATGGAAGAAGAGCTGGAGGAGCATTTGCATGCTTTGCATGCGTGTAAATAAATGCTCGATAATAAAAGAGCTTTAGTTAATAAAAAAGCGTTATCACGCTTTTGTTAGTTAATCTGATGTTAGCTTTTGTAGTTAGTATATGTATCTGACTACACGCATAATATTTCTTTGTAACTTGATAAATGTAATTCGCTTAGAAGATATAACAAATTCCTCTTTCCTCTTCTCTCTCTCTCTTGATCTATCGATACATTTTGATATTGAGATTCAACATGGTATCAGAGCAGCTTGATTGATCATTATCGGAGAATTGATGGCGAGAGATCGAAGAGCTGGGTGGAATGCACTCGCTGATGAAGAAGGAGGCAGACGAGATGCATTGAATGAAGAGGAATTGCAACACGATGAAGATGATCACAGAAGGCATGAACCAGAGATACATATGACGCAGAACAATCAGATAAGTGAAATACTACAGCTTCAAAGTGGTGATCATCCTGGTATGCTGCTTGTTTCAAATCAATTAAATGGCAGTAATTTTTTAAATTGGAGTAAATCGGTGAAGAGAGCCTTAGGTGCTAAGAGTAAACTAGAACTACTTGATGGAAGTTTACCCAAACCTAACACTATGTCACCACATTATAAAGCATGGATTAAGGCAGATTATATGACATCTTCGTGGATAATCAATTCGATTTCCAAAGAATTAGTTGATGCTTTTGTTCATATAGATTCAACTAAGAAACTATGGGATGCGTTGAATCAAAGGTTCGGAAGGAGTAACGGACCTAAGATAGCTAGATTGCAATGAGAAATCGGAAGCTATACACAAGGAAATCAAAGCGTGCTTGTGTATTTCAATAATCTCGCTGCAATGTGGTGTGAGCTGGACATGATTTTGCCGCCGTTAAACTGTACATGTGATGCTCGTAGCACAACTGTAGAAAGGGAAGAAAATCAACGGTTGATGCAGTTAGCTACGAGTATGCGCGTAATCAAGTGCTGTTTCTAGATCCTTTGCCCAATATTAATCGAGCATATTCAATGATTATGCAAGTTGAGGATCAAAAAATGGCCACAGATACCTACATTGATGGAAGTGGTCAGATGGCTATGAACATTGGACAGCAAGCTAGCATGAAGCAGAATACATATGGAAAACAATACAACTTCAAAGGCAGGAGGACGAGGGAAGAGAAGCAGAATTTGTATTGCGTGCATTGTAAAAGGAATGGGCATGAGGGGAGAGAGTGTTTCAAATTGCATGGGTTTCCTGATTGGTTTAAGAAGTTGAAAGAGACTAGAGGAAAGATGAAAGTTAACTTCGCAGATACACCTTTTGAAGCAGCTACTCAAGAGGAAGGCAACACTAAGTCAGAATCCAGTTCTGAAATTGGAAAAATAATTCAAAGTGAGATGGCGAAATGCTTGGATCAATGGATGAATAAGGAAAATGGCTCTTCACAGAAATATGATGGAAATATGATTCTAGATGGATCAAGCAAACATGAGAAGTTTAGTGGCCATTATGCTTTCAGTGTATTTGAAGGTGTTGAGAAGAAGCATTGGGTTATAGATTCGGGAGCGAGTGCTCACATTTGCTGCAATCCTGATTTAATGGCAAGTACTATCAAGATGAGAACTCCACAAGACATACATCTCCATGATGGATCCGTTAAGGAGGTGTTGTACAGAGGCACGGTTCACATCAATAAAGAAATAACCCTCAAGAATGTTTTACTTGCATCAGGATTCACTCATAATTTGATTTCTGTAGCACAGTTGGCAAAGGATAGTTCAGTTAAATTCCTATTTCTCAACTCTCACTGTGTTTTACAGAAAATGGAGTCAAACTGCATTGTGGGGACAGGAAAATTGCTGAGGAATCTATATGTGATGCATGGTGGTGTCACATGCAATAATACTTTGAATACAATGTCAAATGCTACTGAATGGCATAAAGCACTGGGACATCCATCGATGGAAACCATGAAGCATTTGGCAGGAATGAAAGTCAGAATAACCAGTGATGATATTGAGACTTTAAGAGGATGTGAGGTATGTGCTCGATCTAAATTTTCTAGACTGCCATTTCCTCTACTGCATAAACGTGCTTCAGTGTTATTTGAACTCATAAATGTTGACTTATGGGGGCCTTATAATTCTGTCAGTATTGAGAATGTTAGATACATGCTTACTATTGTTGAAGATTACAGTCGCATGACATGGACATACTTGCTTAACTCTAAGGGGCAGGTGTTTAATGCACTTAGACAGTACATATTGATGATTAAAACTCAGTTTGGGAAAGATATTAAGCAAGTCCGAACTGACAATGGTTCAGAATTTCTGAATAAGAATGTGGCTAGCCTATTTTCTGAGAATGGTATATTGCATCAGAAATCATGTATCTATTCACCACAGCAAAATGGGATAGTTGAGAGAAGGCATCGAAGTCTATTGCAAATTGCTAGAGCTCTCATGTTTGAAAGCAATCTACCAAAACATTTTTGGTCATATTCATTGCTATGTGCTACGTGGTTATTGAATAGAATGCCAAGCAAGATATTGGATTGGAATTGTCCATACTCTGTGTTATATGAAAAGGAATCATCTCTTGAAGATGTTCATCCATTTGAGTGTTTGGCTTATGCTAAAAATCTTCCGCCCTCTAAATCGAAGTTTGATACTCGATGTTTTAAGTGTGTATTTCTGGGACATGCTGTGGCTCACAAAGGTTTTCTATTGTATGATTTGGATAATTGTCAGGTTATTGTATCGCGTGATGTGAAGTTCATCCATTCCACTTATCCATTTCAATCTCCTTCACATACAGCCACACAATCTCCATCTATATCATCTAATGCTTACCCTACATTTGATACCTCTCCCATACAGATATCTCCTTCTCAAATACAACCATCTGAAAACTCTCCTCAGCCACACACTGAATCTGCAGATGCATCCACAAATGATACTGATTCCTATTCTCCAAATACATCTACTCCTGCTGCACCTCTCAGAAAAAGTTGTCGCACATCAAAGCCCCCGACATGGATGACAGATTATGTTGGTGCTATTGACATGTCTCCTACTCCTCATATTGTTCCTGTAAAAGAACTTACCCCTCCTACCTTTCCCTATCAAACATCAGATTGCATCTCCCCACATTATACTGCCTTTCTCATTAACATCACCAATCTTCATGAACCAAGTTCATATCAGATGGCTAGTCAGCATGCAGAATGGAGAGATGCGATGGACCAAGAGCTTTCAACTTTGGATGAAAATAATACCTGGATAATCACAGAGTTACCACCTGGTAAACGACCCATTGGTTGCAAATGGGTATACAAGCTGAAAACAAATGCAGATGGGTCAGTTGAACGCTACAAGGCTCGTCTTGTTGCAAAGGGGTATAACCAACAGTATGGAATTGACTACACTGAGGTATTCTCTCCAGTTGCTAAGTTAGTGACTGTTCGATTTCTGATTGTTGTGGCAACAGCACATAACTGGCCTCTACATCAAATAGATGTAAATAATGCTTTTTTACATGGATTTCTACATGACGAGATATACATGTCTCCTCCACAGGGATACACTAAAGCTAAATCTGGCCAAGTGTGTAAATTGGTGAAGAGCTTGTATGGGTTGAAACAAGCTTCTAGAGAGTGGAATGCTGAATTTTGCCAACATCTATTCAGATTTGGGTTCAAGCAGTCTTCGCATGATCACTGTTTGTTTCTAAAAGGAGCAGGTTCTTCGTTTATTTGTCTCCTTGTTTATGTGGATGACATCCTTCTTACTGGACCTAGTGAGAAGCTGATAACTGAGGTCAAAAATTATTTGGATGCAGCATTCACAATAAAAGATCTTGGATTGGCTAAATATTTTCTTGGGATGGAGATCGCTCGTGGGTCGTCTGGAACTTCTTTGAATCAACGTAAGTATGTTCTTGACCTTCTCAATTCCACGGGTTTACTGGGCTGTCGACCCGTAGCAACTCCATTTCCTCAAGGTACAGTGTTATCTGCCCTTGGTTCTCCATTTCTCGACGATGCAGATTCTTATCGAAGATTGGTTGGGAAATTGTTGTATCTCAACTTAACCCGTCCTGATCTTAGCTATGTGGTTCAACAGCTAAGTCAATATGTTAATAAGCCGTGTAAGCACCATTGGGATGCTGCTGTACATGTGCTTAAGTATCTTAAAGGCTGTCCTTCTCTTGGTTTATTCTATCCAAATGGTGGTGATTTATCTGTTAAAGCTTATAGTGATGCAGATTGGGGAACATGTGTTGACACACGTCGATCATTAACTGGATTCTGTGTATTTTTAGGTGGATGTTTGGTGTCTTGGAGATGCAAGAAACAGACCACAGTGTCTGTCTCATCAGCCGAGGCAGAATACCGTGCGCTTAGCACCACTACTCGTGAGCTGATATGGCTCAGTTATATTTGTTCTGACTTTGAAATCTCAGTGAAGTTACCTTTTCCCCTTCATTGCGATAATCAAGCCGCAATCCACATCACTAAGAACCAGGTGTTCCACGAACGCACTAAACACTTGGATATCGACTGCCACCTGGTTCGGGATCGCTTTCACTCCGATTTTTTTACTCCCCTTCATGTCTCCACGACACAGCAGATTGCAGATTTATTCACCAAAGCTTTGCCAGGACCACGGTTTCGCTTCCTACTTTCCAAGCTTGGATTGGTGGATATCCACTGCCTCCAGCTTGCGGGGGGGTGATGAAATTGAAGATGATGGAAGAAGAGCTGGAGGAGCATTTGCATGCTTTGCATGCGTGTAAATAAATGCTCAGTAATAAAAGAGCTTTAGTTAATAAAAAGCGTTATCACGCTTTTTTAGTTGATCTGATATTAGCTTTTGTAGTTAGTATATGTATACTGACTACACGCATAATATTTCTTTGTAACTCGATAAGCGTAATTCGATTAGAAGATATAACAAATTCTCTTTCCTCTTCTCTCTCTCTCTCTCGATCTATCGATACATTTTGATATTGAGATTCAACAGGATTGACATTTTTTTTTCAAATATTTTTTGAGTATTTCAAGTTTAGTTCCAACTGTATTTGCTTTTATTTCAATTCTTTATGAGCAGGTCAGTTTTAGAATGACTATATAAATATAAACTCGTGAGGCCGAGTTAATTGGATCGTGATTATGATTTGTGGTTTATATTACACTTTATGATTTTAACTTGGTTTGTATTAGTTGAGTTAATTAGATTGCCACTATTAATTACTTTACATAAAAATTATCGTACATGGACAAAAATATCATTTGTTGTTAAGAAAAGTATCATTTACATTAAAGAAAATTATCATTTGTTTTTTACCCTATAATTTAGAAAGTATCATTTATATTTAAGAAAAGTATCATTTATACTGAATAAAATTATCAAAGTCTGCATGTGTGGACGGATGTACAAGAGACCACCTCATTAGTGTAACTCGGGCATATCATCGTTAACTTGGAAAAATATATTTCGGTTAAGGATTGTTTGCGTTTTTAGAGTAACCATGAGTATAATAGGTTGTTTTTTTTTGTCAATTTAATACATAAATTTTAAAGGCTGCGTCACGGTGGACTCGAACCCGAGACCTTTGGCCTCGGACATTAACCACTCTACCACTAGGTCAACACACACACACGAGTATATTGATAACATAAGGTGACCTCGGTCCACAAATATAATCGGATCCATCAAGAACATAATATTTTTCTATAATTACATCCATTAAGATATCCTTGTAGGTGGTTAGTGAATAAGAGGGTGGGCATAAGGTATGTGATGTTTGTTCTAAAATGAAAGAATGAATTAGGTCGCGTTAGGATATAATGGATTGATAACAAGTAATGAGTCATCATTGTGCCCATAATCAAGGCAATTAATATATTCAAATTCTTGTTCAATAAGAATCTTGTCGTTATCAATTCTCTTACCTAGTGTATTTTTTTATTTCTTTACTTGCCCTTTGAAAACAAACCAACCTACAATACCTGTTTTTTTGACACTCAACTCCCTATAGGATTGATCATGTATTCATACACTAATTACACCTGATGCGTTGCGAACCCATGTTTCATATAGTCTTGCATATCATTGATAGCAAGCACTCTGGAAATAATGGGCCTTTTGATAGTGTTGATAAGAAATTGACGGATGGATTATCTCATGGTTTGTGCAGATGACTAAAAGAAATTGGAAGAATTTAGTGTGCGTGTGTTGGCCTAGTGGTAGAGTGGTTGATCTTGATCTTAAAGGTCCGGGTCGAGTCCATGACGCTGTGTGGCTTTAAATTCTGTATTAAATTGAAAAAAAAAAAAAGAATTTAATACTAGGTCGTTTGTAGCTGTATATCTCTCTTCTTTAAATTTTTTTAACCAAAATAACATCGTTTTAGTTCTATGTTACAAAATAACATAATGAAAGCACCTATCGGTTGCTTGATCTTGTCAAAGTTCAGAGTATCTTCTCGAAGTAACAGACTGAGTAGGTTTTTCAATCCTTTTTTGATCATCAGATCATCCATTGTGGTCCTTGTGCCTATCACGGTTTTCTCCGTGGAACTGTTTATATCTGACACGAGTCAATTATTTCGAGTCTTCTCGCCATTATTGTATATTGATCCATCAGTTCTTCTTTGAATATTTCTTTCTTGTCATTATTTGATGGTCTATGTCCTTAGTTCTTCTTCTCTCAGCTTTGAATGTCAATCCTCTTCTTCAAATGGTTGGCTATTCTTCTTTAGTTAGTTTGTCGTTGGATTCTTCATCCTCAGTACGCTTCAGATCGTACTTATTAGCTTTGAGCACTGACAATTAGACTATTAAAATCAACTATGTTCTACTACACGATAGTGTACACATTTCATTTAGCTGGCAGAGCCCACAAAATCTCCAGATTCATTTCCCTCCATTGCTAAGTTATATTGATGGCGTTTATGTCATTGATAATGTTTGTGAACCTGAGTTCTATCTCTTCAATGGATTCTCCGTTGATCATTTTGAAAATTTCATACTTTTGACACACGATCATCGGCTTGTTCTCTTTGTTCTAATCAGATTCAGCGCACATCCTTTACATTGTTTCCCACATTTGCTTGGCAGTCTCACAGTTCTTGATTTTGTCGATGTAGGCATCGTCGATAGCGTTGGAGATAACTTTCTAAACATTGATATCTAGTCCAGACCGTTTCCTGTCATCAGAGGTAAACTGTTTCCTGTCATCAGAGGTAAACATTTTCTTGTCCTTTGACATGTCCAAATAGACTGAATCCTTTCCAGGGGTCTACGCAGACCTGTCCATTTGCTTCCAATATTATGATGGCCCGTCTGTGATAACATCCCATATTATATTGTAATGTGTCGTCAGGAAAGTCTTGATTTTGAATTTCCATAAATCTTAGTTCTCAATGGTGAAATGTGGAGGTGAATAGATTTTATTAGTATTTATAAAGAATATGCACAATATGGAGTTCAGGATGAGTTTGGAGAAAAAGAATTTCCAAGATGAGATCTATTAGACAGTCTAAGAATTAGAAGATTCTTAAGTCAGAGCAATTGAAACTAGCTCTGTTACTAATTGATGGTCCTGATATTAGTAAACCTAGGTATATGGAAGGGAATACACATGATACAAACTTTTCAGGATTTGTTTAGCCTGAGTGAGAGTGAGTCAGTTCTTGACATGAGCCCTACTGATAGCTGAGTAGTTGTTAGTTGGAATGTTATCTGATCTGAATTTTGTGCGAAAAGTAGTGGTCTAGGTTTTACTCTATTTGATTAGAACCTCAGGTCATTTGTTAGTAAGGTTGTATGTAGATTGATTGATTGATTCAGATCAGTTAAAGTATATAGATTGATATGACAACAAATGCAGGAGCATACAAGAGTTTAATATGTGGTTCAGATCTAACTCTCTTGCTTCCACGAATCACATAACATGTGAATTCCTTATTCCCTATGAATTCCTTGTTTTAGTTTCAAAGGAAGTGATTACAGATCTGAGGTTCCTTAGAGATCTATAATCGTTGGGTTCTCTAGCCAAGATCAATGCTTGCTTTTGGGACTTTCAATCAGCTAATACTTCGCTGCTTACTTGCACTTATACTTCAACTACACCTTATAACTTTCCTGGTGGGTTCGGTGTTGTGCTTTTCTAACTAAATTGAGTGATCATTTTACAAGTGATTACAAAAGATAAGGATAGGAATGACGAGTCCAAGTTTTGTGCTCTTTTTGATGTCTTGTTTTAGGTCTAACTATTGTAACACCCAAATGTTTTTAAAATAATTAAATATTGCTATTTAATTTGATTTTGAATAACAAATGAAACTCTTGTAAACTCAACAGATAAGTATAAAGTTAATTTTGACTTTCTTATAAAATGACTGGATCAATCTTGTTTTCACAAGTGATCATGTTAAACAAAATAATAAACTTAAATACGTGTCTAAAAAAAATATTTAATTTGAAAACGACTTAACTAAAGATTTAAGATTTTAATCAATATTGAAAATCTCATAACTTGAACTAAAATAAATAAATGAAATTTTCTTGTACTAGTCATTCTCGACTTCCATGGCTGCTTCGACTCCTCAACTGCAAAACTGAAAGTAGATAGGGGTGAGAATATCATAAATATACTCAGTAAGGAACAATGCAATTATCCACATATGTAATACATGTTAATCTTTCATCTTGTCACATAAATAGAATTTAATATCATGAAAATATATATATAACTGTGAGACCTTAATATTCTGTGAGGTCTTAAATAATATATACCATGAGGCCTTAATATTCTGTGAGGCCTTAATATTCTGTGAGGCCTTAAATATAATAATACCATGAGACCTTAATATTCCGTGAGGCCTTAAATATAATAATAACATAAGACCTTAATATTCTGTGAGACCTTAAAAATATATATAGTAACATATAGTATAACATGAGAACGTGTATATTAACATAAACATCATGTAATCTCTAAAATAAAAACATGTAGTCATATAATCAATATGAATATAGAAATATATAAAACAATAGGGATAACATAACTACAAGCATAAATTTCTCCACCTTGTCTTGTCGAGCACAATAAATCAAAATCAATCAATTTTGAGACGAGGGTCATAGTTGCGCCGCACCATAAGAAAACTTGAAAATTATTAGTTTCAGTCAAACGATGTACTAGAGTGAAATATTTTTTGTGTGAATGTGTGTGTACGTATGAGTGTTGTGTGTGTGTGTGTGTGTGTGCTGTGTGTGTTTGTGTGTATGTGTACCGTGTGTGTATGGATTGTGTGTGCATGAATGTGCTGTGTGCGTGTACGTGAATGTGTTGTGTGTGTTTGTATTTGTGTGTGTTGTGTGTGTGTGTGTGTGTGTGGCTGTGTGAATGTGTGTGTGCGCCATGTGTGTGTGGTTATGTGAAGGTGTGTGTTTTGTGTCAATGTGTATATATATATATATATATATATAGGGGATGGATCCTGTGAGAATGAAAATAAGTGTAGGAAATAGGAATAAATATGCAAGTCTAGCATATCTTTCATATTTGTGTAGCACAATCAGAATTACTATGTTGCACATATTAGTTTAGCACATATTTCATCTTTTCGTAGCATATATGCTAAATATATTAGTTTAGCACATCTTTCATTCAGCAGTAGAGCACAAGAAGGGTTCTTTTTTTTGGTCAATTTAATACGAAATTTTAAAGTCACACGGTGGGCTCGAACTCGAGACCTTTGGCCTCGGCATTAACCACTCTACCACTAGGCAACACACACACACACAGAAGGGTTCTAGTGCTGCACAATAATTCGTAGCACACACAATACAAAATCGTAGCATAACTGAAATTAAATCTCAACCATTGATCCAAATAATCAAAGGCTCAGATTCATTCTTATTTCCTACCAAATTATCCATTCCTACTTGATCCATCTCCTATATATATATATATATATATATATATATATATATATATATACCCTAATAAAGTCCTAATCTTACTTAAACTCTTGTTAATTAAGTCTTAATCCTATAAAATAAAATTAGGGCTCAAAAATTAATATTCTATAAAGCCTAATTTGAGGATTTCAAGTGGAGATAAGTTTAAAACAATAAAATATTAGAGTTTGATAAGTATATAGAGTTTGATTTGAAATAGAATACATATCAATATATATCATGATTATCCCTAAGATTACTATTATTATTATTTTTTATTGTTATTATTATTATTATTATTATTATTATAGATTTGACCTTCTTAAATTCGGGTTGTTACAGATATAGTCTTCTTGTGTCTTTTGTTCATGTTTTGTGTCTGGGAGGACACATTATTGAGACATAGCATAATAAGACTGAAACAAGGAATTATGAGGATGAAATAACACATTATGAGATTGAAGTAAGGCATGGTGAAGCTGGAAGAAGAAATCTGCGCATGAGGGCAAGATGCGATACGATTGCACCTAGAGTTCACCAAAGAGCTTATGCTCGCAACTAGGGCACGATGAAGACATCAGAGTAAATGGAGACTAAAACTACTCTATATACATAGCATGACCAATCCAAGCACTATGTAGATTCAAACACCATACTGGTGGCCAAAGGCAACAAAAGAACGAAATAACCATGACGATACACATGAAGAAGATTAAGAAAAGTAAAAAAGTGTAATGGGAAAGACGATACACGATCGAGATCAGCCTTATCCAATAAGATAGTGCAAGTATTTCACTTGCGAAGGACTTGGAAGAGATAAGCTCAAATCAACTTTGGATAAGCATTAATCAAGGGCACGCTGCTGGAAGTTGATATGAAAATCAGTCAAGATTATCTCCTGAAGATCTGTTGAGGGTAAGGCGAGATTGTCGAGGGCATCGCAAGGCTGTTAAGGGCATAGTGAGTAGGGATGGCAATCGACCCGCGGGTACCCAATACCCACGGGTATTCACCCGATTATTCGTGGGTTTGGTGTGCATTTCGTACCCGCGGGTACGTTCGTGGTTGAAAACTAGGACCCGTTTACTTCGCGGGTACAGAAATGGTTTGGCAATACCCGTACCCGCGAAACCCGTATACCCGTGAATTCTACCCGCGAAAACACCCGCGAATTACCCATGAACCCTACCCACGAACCCGCGAAAAACTATTCGTATAATTGAAATAATATAACTTGATCTCCCCATTTATTGTTGTTAAATTGGATTTGAACTTTCATTTAGTTTTGTTGATTTGTGGATTTGAATTTTCATTATGTTATTGATTTGTAGAGTTGAACTTTATGGATTTAAATGTGGAATTGTGGATTTTGAACATTATGATTTATGAATTTTGTTAGTGATATTTTCGTGTTTTAGAAATGCTTGGTTTCGTGGGTCACGGGTGGTCCGTGGGTGAAGGTTTCGCGAATAGTCGCGGGTGGCAGGTGACGGATACTCATCGGGTGGCGGGTTTGTGGGTATCCGACAACCCGCGGGTCGCGGGTATGGTGGGAATCTCCTTCCCGTCGCGGGCGGGTCGCGGACGGGGATCATTTTCACGGGTACGGAAGTGGTTCGGCACTATTGTGCCCGCCCGACCCGATTGCCATCCCTAATAGTGAGGTTGTCGGAAGGCAAGAAATTTGATGAAAAATCTTAATTCATCCGTGCTCTTAACTTGGATGTTTAATTCATCATACATTGATTATATTCATAGCATGCTCCTATATAATTAATTACAATACATATGGGTTTTTTCGTGTTTATCTGTGAATTTCTAGCAAATTTGATCAACTATCGACTCAACTTTGATCTTTGATCGCTAATTTTCTAACACGAAAAGGTGTAAATATAGGGTGGCAAGTATCGTATCCACGAGGGATTGTGTCTGAAAAAAATCTGAAGCTAACTCAACAAGAATTCATCATTATCCAAGTAACAAATATGGTTTTAAGGTATTTTAGGGCTTCGGAACTCAATCCAAAGCAAAGGTAACAAAACAGAAAGTAAATTAAAGCAATAAACACTCGGATGTTTAAAAACAGAGAGACGACTAACCACTAGGGCTGCATTAATCCAATTCACAACGTATGTTTATCCTGCTCTTATTAACCACTTTTAATCCAGACAAAATGGAAGATCACATATATAACCGACAATTTCTATTACGACAAAGGCGGCTGTAGATTACTAGTTTTCCCTATTACTGTTACGTCTCTAGGTGAAAACAAGTAACTCCAAACGGATCACAAAGAATATGCTTCCTACGAATATCCTATCTCCTACGACTCAAGGCTCATTCGTATCATGCATTCGATATCGATTGACAATTAACACAATTACGTAATTAACCGACAACTAAATATGCATCGAGATTGATCAGAAACCAACACATATAAATAAGCACAATCGAATCATGAATCAATGCATGGACGGTAAATAACGATAACAGGAATCACAACATATAGGATCGAATCATGCAAACCCTAGGATTAGAACGAAAAACTAGCCAGACATCATAAACGAAATGAAATACGATTTAACCATAAAGACGGAAATTAAATATATAAAACCCGTGATGTAGCGTTGGATGAACACGTTGGGCTTGAATCCCAACCTCAGCGAAAAACGGAAAATGGCAGAGATCGTCCGGACGAAACGTTCCGGATCGTAAACAAAACGTAAACTAACGAAGAACGATACGTAAAACAAATCTAGAATGAAACTATATGGAACCTAAAGCTAAAACTCTGAAAAACTTATGGAAAAACTGAGAAAAGAGGCTCTGGAAATCGTAGGTCTGAAGTTGGGGGCGCGAGGGGGTGTTGCCATATATATAGGCACACCCCAAACCCTAATTTTCTCTTACTGCTTGTCTCGCGACCACCCTTAGCGGTCGCTAGGTGTGGTCGCGAGGTAATCCTCGCCGCCTTCTCGCCCGCGATCGCCTCTGCGCCCGCTTGGTTGGTTCGCGACCGTGTCTCAGCGGTCGCTAGGAAATCTGATCCGTCGCGAAATCGTCCGGTGGCTTTCTCGCTAGGCTTCGCTCATGCTGCGTTCCGCGATCGCGGTATCTTCAGGTTCTCGCGCGTGTTTCCTAGCGGCCGACCTGGCGACCGCTAGGCTGGTCGCTAGAAACACGCCAGATTGTATGTTTTGGCTCGTGCGTCGTTCCTTGCTTCGATTTTCAACATATAGACCTACACAACACCAAAAGAACACCCAAGAGCGATGTCTTTAAAAATAGATAAAACATTAGGAATCGATCGTGGCAGCACATTAAGCGAGCTAAACTCATCTTCAAATATCAACTATAAGCGTGTAAAATGCGCGTTTATCAATCTTCTGGATGTGTTCCGGATGCTTCATCTCCAATATTGAGTGAGAGTAATATATGGAGAACACCATAAAATTTTTGCCCTCTACGTGTGTGTATGTGATTCTTGAAAATCACATATGAGGATGGATTGAACTGATTTTCTCCTATCATGTATTTATAGTGCTATCCCTAGAATTCTGATGTGAAAGAACTCTGGCACATCTAATAAATACAATAATTATCTTATTCTCTGAAGATAATTTATTTCTAGAATAATTATCTCTTGATATCTTATAATATCAGATAATATCTATCTAGACTAGAAGATGTATTAAATAAATAGTACAATAATCAGAACAGAGTCCAAGTGGGACTCCTAGGGGTGGCTGAAAATCTACTGGGCATTAGGCCTTGATGGACCAGTTCAGTGATCAAATATAAGGAATAAAGATGAGTCTAAAATGAATTAATTATCTTATGTTCAGACCATAATATAAATTAATTCATAAAAATTTATTCATTCCACTAGAGAATAAATGTTGACTTATCCCTTTATTACCGAAGTTGAGTCGGGCTTGTACTTAGACTTACGAATCCCCGTATTTAAGATATCATATATCCATTAATTATTTATGCACTCTGACTGTTTAAAATAATTGATCTCTTTAATTCCTTAAGTAGTACCACTCAACCTTATTATTGTAATTGAGCTACCTTAACCTACAAGATTTAGTATGATAAATATTTTGAGCTCCTTAAGGGGACGTCATATTCCTAAACAGATACAATGACTCGATACAGACAACCAACATGACATACAAGCACTGCTACTACCTAAGATACAAAGAATATTAGGTTATCTCATATAACACTCACCATAACAAGTCAGTGATGGTCAGTAACTCATACTCACCTGAAACCTTATCGATGTTTAGATCAACGTAAAATCACCGAGATCTAGGTACTTCACGATGGCCAGACATAAATTTTCATCTTACTATGATCCATCAATATGTCAAGACAAACCAACATAGAGAAGCAACCAAGTGAAGTTATTTCTTATCTATACTGCACCTTATGCCAATAACTCGTCCTCAAGTTATCTCTGCTGTGATCCTTTTTATATCTCAACTAGTTTGACCAATCATACAAACTTATGTTAACTTTTGTATGAGATAATGGAACAACATTAGCAACAAGTAAATAATTTAGATAAGAGATCGAAATAATGATAACTGAAAACATTGTATACAAGCTCGACTAATCTGCTTTCAGTATACAAATCCAACAACATTGAGGAACTTATCAACCTTATCCAAGAGAAGATAAGACAAATATATTTGCCTAATCTAAAAGATATGAGAGGATCAAATCTACTTTTATAAGGATGAATCTCGAGCACGACGTTGAAAGTTGGAAGAGATAAACATAAAGCTATCAACC
This sequence comes from Salvia rosmarinus, assembly GCA_036937905.1. NCBI lineage: Eukaryota > Viridiplantae > Streptophyta > Magnoliopsida > Lamiales > Lamiaceae > Salvia > Salvia rosmarinus. The sequence continues at coordinate 29,290,512 of CM072816.1, read as the reverse complement.
TTAGCCACTGTGGACTGGATGCCCGACCCATTACCAGTGTTCCCTATATATACACCATGCCCTATATAGAAAATCTTGTTCAGTTGGTTATAGTTTCTTTAGACCCCAACCTTAGAACCATTTACTTTTCTTGTCTTTACTTTTCCGTTGTAATTTTCCGACGATGTTGGAGTCAACCATTACTTTTCTAGAAGTTTATCGATCGTAAGTTTATCTTTTATGTTCTCTTTTATTTTCATTTTCGTTCTTTACTTTATGTCTAGGTAAGTTTATAGTTCTGGATTGGGCAAGATGACGTGAACATAATCATAGAATTCGTGAGGTCTAATTGGACAATACATAAACTGCATACGTGTGTTCCTGAAGTGTTCGGTTTGATTCCAAAATGTTTAACTTGTAATCAAGTTGGGTAGATCACCAATAAATCAAGATTAAAATATAGTGTACGATCTATATGTGTCTTGAGAGTATAACTGACATGGGCGAGCAGCCTAGTGCTAATAGTGGGTTTGTCTTGCATAATGCTGCTTGAATAATACGTTCATTGATGGTGTTCCTCGTGGCGGTTAGCTCAAGTAAGGATAACTTGCATATAGACGCGTTCCCTTACGTGTTATTAAACTGTAAGGATAGGTTGAGCCAAGATGGTTGTGTGCGTGATGTGTGACATGCGGACATGACCATGTTGGGCAAACTGATTGATACATGATACGTAGTGAAAAATCTTCACGCTGATGATCGAGTCGAGTTTATGTTCATTGATTCAATACTTGATATAGATTGCCTTTTACTTTAACCTTTTTGTTTTAGTATTTTCAGTTTTGTGTTGACCAAGACAAAGTCTACGTTGACCAAGATAAGTCTGTTATTTCCTTTTTTCCTATGACATTGTGACCAAGAGAGAACTACATCAACTCCTCGTGGGATCGATCTTATACTTACCACTTGGCTACACCTATGGTGGATAATAGGAAAACTTATAAATTTATTTTGCACGTGGTTAAACAATGACCACATCAAGGAATCACCCGGACTAGGCTTTGGATATACAATATTTGTTGTCTTTAGTCACAGTAGGAACTATATGAAGGTTGGAATCTCTAAGTAGAAAACTTGAGAATTTTTTTTCTTTCGAGTGTTCTTGGGCTGTGAGCTTGAGTGCTTGAGATTCGTTTGAATGCTTTGATTGCAAGATTTTTCGTTGGTTGTGTCTGTAGACGAAGTCCGCTATTTATAGAGAGTATATTTCAAACTAGTTGTTGGAAGATGACCGTTTGAGATTAAACTTTGTTGAACACTAGAAACTAGTTGTTGGACTTGTCATATAACGCCTTTTGTCATTTTCTAAGATGCAGAGTCAGTCCACTAAAAAGCTACCTGACTTTTATTCAACTTTTGTGAGTATCAGAGTTTGCAAATCTTCGAGTCATTAGATTGTCTATCTTCTGTTATGAACCTCTAACGACTTGATGAACATTCTAATGTGTTGTTCCTTAACATATGACTGACTTTCAGGTCTGACTGAGTCATCTCTTTCTTCAAGTCTTCTAACTGTACTACTTGTTGGATCTGATCTGATGCTATCACATATCACTTTAAGCTCGGAATCTGTTTTTTGACTTATGACTTCTGGTCTTTAGATCAACGTGATATCTTTGCTTTAGGTTCCTCATCAGCTGAATACATGTCATGAGTTGGTCAGACTACTTATATTAGATACCATTATTAGGGGGTGTGGATTTTGGATACTTAGTTTTGGAATCTAACTCAAATCCTCCCAACACTCATATACATTATCATTCTCTCGGTATATTGAAGCTATGCGACTTATGTTCGTATTCTAGTGTCAATCTCATTTCTCAAATATCGAATCAACAAAATGGATATAATCAAATGGTAATCAAACATTCAAGCACACAATCCAACTAAACACAACAATGTAATAAAATCAAAGAAGCAATCAATTAAAATAAGGATTAATCTGTCACAATTCTACCAAACATAGGGCTATAAATGAGCCAAGCTATTCGTGAGCTATTCGGAGCTCGGCTTGATAAAAGTTGGTTTAAGTTTGTTTAGTGAAGCTCGTTAGGTAAACAAACCAAACTTGAGCATGGTAGTATTCAACTCGTTAGCTCGTGAACAAATTCGTTAACTGATTTAGCTTGAACATATAAAATTATTAACTAGATACAATTATTTTTTTCTATAATTAGTATTTTTTGTGTTAAATCTATAACTACTTTTATTTGTAGTAAGAAAACAATAAATATATTGCATTATTGTGGATAGAATAATTTATTTATTTTTTAAAAATAATTAATATTCTAAACATATATCTAATCCAAATTTAGAAATTTGTATGGGTTTGACTAAGCTCGAATAAGCACATGAGCTCGAAATATTCTATAAATAAAGCTCGAGACTCGACTTGATAATAAACAAATCAAGTTTAAGCAGGGTGATGTTCATCTCAACTCGGTTTGATTATACCCCTAACCAAATCTAATCCCTATAATATGGTGTGGAATGGAATGAGAAGTGTTTTGTGTAAGGAAAGGTGAAGAATAAGGAATATGATGGTGTGACCTTGTTTTCTGCCAAAGAGATCCGAAAATATTTCATGCGTGGCCCTATATCTAAACTGGCCTCGCAAGCATTCGCGTGCCTGTCCATGCTAAATGACCTCTTCGACCATGCGTTAAGGTCGGATTTTCCTTAATGTGCAGCACAATACATGCGATAGTTTCTGGCGATCTTTTTGTATCGACTCGTTCTCTTGTTTTAGCTTTGATTTTCAATCTGTTTTTTCTCACTGATTCGTATCGAGCCGAACTTCAATTCTATTATTTTTATTTTTCTGAATTTAGACTGTATTTTCCTGCAATTTCACCAAAACAACCAAACAAGTATAATATTTCAGTAGATAAGAAAATTAACTTGTAAAATTGTCCTCAAATTCACCCTATATACTGTAGAAAATTCATGTTTGTCGGAGTACATATTAATTGTGCTGACGATAGGTGTTACAAAATGGTGTGGTCCTCAATACACACACACACACACATAATCTCGAATTGTACCACAAACCTTCGTAACTTAGTGGTATTCCTCCTGTTTGTAAGATAGATGTGTACGACTTCCAATTCCTCAATTTCCACTCGAAAAAAGAAAATAAAAATTGGGCTTTGTTATTTGGATCAACCCATCTAATCCAATAATCAAGATCATTATTACATTGTAATGATCGTATGAACTATTTCCAACTTATTGTATAATTAATGTAACATAATTTCTAATTATGAATTATTGTACTTCGTGACTAGCTTGATTAAATGAGTGCCTCCTATTTAACATTCTCAACTGAACACCACTATGAAACAAACTGATTTCAGTTCCTTTAAAAATTCAAACTGATATCAAATGATCTATTATAATGTAATAGACCGATTTGAGTTCCTTTAATATAAAAAAAATTAATGTAAACTGATATCAACTTATCTATTACTTCCTCCGTCAACAATAAATATATCACTTATGGACGATACGAATATTAATAAAATTATTGGTGTTATTTTGAGTGTAGAAAGAGTCTCAGTGTTAAGTTGTGAGTTATAGAAATGATTTTTAATAAATAATAAATGGTTAAATGTTGAACAATAATGAATAGCGTTCTAAAAGGAAAAATGATATACTTTTCATGGACATCGAATAAGATATTTATAATATATTTATCATGGACGAAGGAGTATGATATAATAGTTCATTATGTAAACCCAATTTAATACTTTAATGTAATACTAGGTATAAAGTTTCTGTTACTTAATAACTGATCTATCTAACAGCTGCAAATGGTGGCGGGAAAAAAGACAATCAGAAAACCCGCAATTAGTATTTAAAGAATACAAACTCTTCTCTTTTTCTTTTTTCCTCATTTCTATTTTTTACCCTCGAAAACACTCATTAAAAGCAAACTTTTCCATTTATTTTCGAAAAGTGGAAGAATGCATTCTCCACGCGCTTAGATGAGAGCGTTGCCCACTAGCGCTTTCCCTAGTTTTCTTCTTTCTACACCTATCAAATGTCCTTACTCAAACGCACTCAGCATCTTTCTTTAAATCTCAACCGTCGATGACCTCAAATATCTCTGTCACCGGCTGGCATTCCGCATCAACCGTAGGCCCGGCACCACGTAGAAATTTCTCGGCTCCGTAAAACCGAGCCTGACTCAGAATCTGAGGCTTGGGACCGGGGCAACTCCCTAATTTTACTTGAAAAGTGTTTTTTCTTTTTATTTATTATTCATTATTGGCTTTATTATACGAAAGACCTGTCTGAAAGAAACTACCCTCGTCACTATTTAGAGAGAGAAAATAAGCAGTGAGCAGTGGAGCGCTAGCGCTATACATACACATTAATTATATATATATATATATATATATATTTGTATTTTAATGTATCTGCAGAGGGAGAATGGCGTTAGCAAATATGATGAGGGTTAAAGCTGAGCTAAATTTGCAGTTTTTTATCTTCATTTCATGTATTACTCGGAGTAAGTTGCAGGAAAATTAGTTCACACATACGCGCACTTAACCACTCAATTATTTTAGTTCAGATCACTCTGTAAATGGCTAAAGTTGCATTTTTATGCTGGTTTTCGTGCTCGTGCGTTGCTCAATGATTGAATATTTTTTGTTTGCTTGAGTATTAGAGTTGTGCTGTGTGTAATTTGAGCTGAGATTGTTTGTGCGTTGCTCCTAATTTTTGTTGAAAATGGGTATGTAGTTGGGGTTTTGTTTGCGGCTTTTGTGTATTGTGTGTGGAGTCTGCTGACATGGAATAATCTTTAGGGTTTCTTTTGTTAGTGGAATTTGGGATCGTCAAGGAGAAATGTTGTTGCTGATGCATGTTTAGTTCTGTCGCTATAGTTGCTTCCTTTTGAGAGAGAGAGATGAAGAGAGGGAGAGAGCTGAATTAAGTTGAAGTTTTCATGTGGCAAGTGTATGTGTATATGTATTATTCTATTTTCGTTTTTCCCCCTTTCGTTTCTTTTCCCAAATGCCTCAATTTGTAATTATTAATTAGAGAAATTAGTACATATTTCTGATTTTAGTTTCGGAGAAGTATAAAAATATTAAAGTTTACGCTGGTCGGTCACCAGTGGTGGTTCTTGTTGCCTTTGTTATTGGAAAATGTCTTGTAAGGAAATTGTAACTGTGCATCCATATCCTATTCTCCTTTTGACATTTGGCTTGGGGTTATGCTGTTGGCATTTGACGTTCATAAAGTCAGAGCGATGCCCGTCATAAAAGCAAATCATGCCATATGAAACTAAAACCAACATAAGAGAGACATAATTCCTAAATTTTCTGGATTCATGTTGAATGTTCAATGTGGGTACAACTGGACCCGGTTCTCTTTGACCTTTATAAATACTTGTCCCTTCAATTGTTCAGTCGATTATATCCAATTGAGCAACTTTTTTTAGCTGTAATTCAGCTTTGAATGACTTTTTACTCTTGGGCCTTATCTCGTTTATGCTCTTCCCAGCCATCATTTTTAGGCAGTTTGTCAAGCTAGCAGCATCAGTTTCTCACAACGTAATTGTATTTGGGTGCAGTAGGCTCTTAGAAAAAGTTACCCGGGGTTCACCCAACTCGAGTGAAGAAACCTAAGTTTGTGAATGAAAAGATGTTGCAACGCCAAATCATGTTCAAACAGTTGCAGGAAATGCAGCGAAGACAGCAGCTCCAGGAGTTTAGCAATGCTAAAAACCAGAATTATGTAGATCAACTATCATCACTAAAACAGGCATCTGGTGGTCAATTTTCTCCTTTGATGAATGGGACACCAATGCAGGATCCATCAGCAATGTTTATGGTGGGTAACATGATGCAGCATGGGGGACCCAATGGATTAGTAATTGGACAAAGTCCTGCTGGCCTGTCTCAGCCTCAGTTAGAAATATCTTTATACGGGAATCATGTTCCGAACCCCGACAAGAATTTAAATCAGTATTCTCACCTCCAGGGACCATCTAACCTTTCTACCAATCAGCTGACCAAGAATAATGGTAGCCCTTTGGGAATGGTCACCATGCAGCCTTCAGCCTTCAGTAACTCGTTCATGAGTCAACATTGCAATTTTCCTTCTGATCAAATTAACACGACAGACTCATCTGTTCATTCTAATCAAGAGAAGAACTTGTTTGGGAAAGCTCCCACTGAAGGTTTACATACTGCAGTTTTGCCTGGAAACTACTCCGAGCAAGGAATTAGAATCCAGGGAAATGCATCAGCTCTGGAATTTGAAGGGAGGCATGAAGATGCAGCTTGGGGTAGGCTTCCCCCTGAAAGAACATCAAACTTTGGTTCGTCAGTGGTGGCTGATTCTCTAGACCCATTGGAACAGAAGATTTTGTATAACACAGATGATGATGGCTGGGGATCCTTCAGCAGCAAAATGAGCACAGGAGGCTTCGGGGGTACATTGGAAAACATGTCCGACATGGATGGATTGCCTTCTATACAAAGTGGTAGCTGGAGCGCTCTAATGCAGTCAGCTCTTGAAGAAACTTCTGGAAATGATCCTGGGGTACAAGAAGAATGGAGTGGATTGAGCTTCCAGAATCCAGAACCATCAAATGACAATCAGCACCCAAGGTCCAATGATAGCAAAAGGCTGCAAAATAATTGGGTTAACAGAAACTCACCAAATGCTGTCTCTCCAAGTTCAAAGCCACAACAGTTGGCCCGGAATTTCAATATGAACTCCAGCTTTGCTAATTTGCAACAATCAGGTTACCAGTATCAGAAACAGAAAGAGGAATACCTCTCTGAGACTTCTCATGCCACTACTCAAAACTCTCCTAGAAGTACGAGCCTGCTAGCTGAATATAACTCTCAAGATAAGAGACCCAGTGGAAGGACCCTGATGATTCAAACATCTTTGCCTTTGCCAAACATTTGGCCTGGTCAACATAAGGAGAACCCAGATAATGACGCACATGAGCCTAGCCTTTTGTCATGCACTAGTGACAACCAGCCACACAATGACTTCTCAGGTAATAATGTGCTAGTCTCATCTTTAGATTTGCTGTTTGCACACTGAAGATCATGAGTAATTAGAATGTACCGGATTTGACTGGTCATTGTGGTCGAGAGGCATAGATCTAGATGCCTTATTGAAGTTAAGACACATAAGTTGGTCTCATAGGAGAATTGCATTTGAAATTCTACTGTGTCCAGGTCAAGAACTCAAAGGTACTTTTTGGCTTCAAGGGAGTACCTCACATCATGTGCCTGGTGGCATTCAAAAGCCATACGATCAGGTTAACCCAAGATTCCCTTTTCTATGCCCCATTAATTTGATTTAATTTACTCTCTATCAACTGAATGTGTTTTGTTTCTTTGATGTCTTTGAAGTTGAGTGGCAAAGCAAAAGAATGCTTACATGGTCTTAGGTCAATATGTTTTCACTTGCATAGACCTAGATTACCTGACCATACTAATGGCATATTAAGTCCATTGAAGATCTTTATCAGCTGATTTTCTTTTCTTTCATGAATGTTCAGTGACTATTATCTTCTGACAGGTGAACCAGTTAAATACTCAGGGATACTCGGTTGATCCTGAAAATATGGCTTCTGGAGTTAATATGGAAGTCGTATCATCACTATTAAATGCTTCTTTGGAACGTCCTGGTGAAAACATGACTGCTCCGAGGTAGTTACTGCCAACAAAATTTTGTATGCTACCTGAAATTCTCAAACGTCTGAAAATACCACATTAGGCAGAAAAATGAGTTACATTCTCGTTTTTAATTTTTTGCAATGTAAAATTTATTCCTTTTGTGATATTTCTGGTTGAGTGACTTTTGCATTTTGTGTTTTCTCCTCTGATGTAAACCTCATGTAATCATGTTATCCTTTGGGAACACTGGCCCCTTCTTTTGTTGCAGTGAAAGTATGCTTGAGCTACTAAATAAGGATGATACATCCAACGATCAAGCATCGGTGATGCAATTGAACTCGAAAGTCTCAACTCCCAGAGAATTTGGTTTAAGTGATACTTCTGGAGCAACTTTTGCTAAATCATGCAAGACCTCTCCTGTGCCACCAGATTTTGGCTTTAGACCGAGGCCTTCAGATCTGCAAACTTCTCAGTCACACTCGGTTTTCCCACCCTTATCCATGGTGGGTAAAGCAAATACTCGTCATATTCTCGTAGATGGAGAAGTCATTTTCAGACTGCTCATTAATAGATGTAATTCTTACATTTCCCTGAATATGCACTCTTCGATCTCTTTTCAGGTGGCCTCTAGTGCGACGTCTCTATCATGTCATATTGTGAACGATCATGTTGAAAACCAGCATCCAGCTTCTACTGTTTCCAGACACATGAATGCTGAAGTCCCACTTTCTGGGAAAGTGGTAGTTCCTCAACCCTCTTTGACATCGGATAGGCTGCAGCATGTGGGAATTCAGACGGGGAAACATACTCAATCGCAGGGTATGTCCTCTCAGCAACATACATCTTCCCCGAAACCTTACAGCTTCTCCTCTAGTTTGTTTAGGTCCCCTGATTCAGCATCTAGCAGTATTAGGACTAGTTCAGCAGCTCCAAATGACCAGCACTACCAGAATTATTCTCAACGAGAATACAGTGCAAAACAGTATGCAGTGAATGCAGCGAGGCTTGATCAGCGATTAGAGAAAGGAAGTTCTATTCATGAAGAGTCAACTGATATAAATAGCTCTACATCCCTCAGCAGTAATATTCAAAAGCAAGAACTTTTTAGCGAGCATGGCTTGGAAGCAGGTGCTATTGGGTCTGGTTCATTGGTAACTGATGATGGTAAGAGCTTCCATCCTAAACATGACAGTGCCAATCTGGAGGAGCTGTTCTTGAGTGGACAGAATTCTGGAAACGAAGTTGTAGCAAAAAGTGACCCGAATGCAGTATCATGCCTTGGCACATATTCATCTGGGGATAATACGGGATGGAAACTCTCCCAAGGGGGCCAAGGCGATCAGTCTGGCAAAGCATTGTTGACATCATACCATCAGAATTTCCAACAGCAGAGTATGCTTTCTCAAAATGATATACTGGCACGTTCTGTCGGCAGCAACAGAGCTTCTAATGTGGTACATCCATCACAGATCAGTTTGCCAATGGTCCAATCCTGGTTTAAGCAGTATGAGACCTTGAAGAATGGACAGAGGTTACCGTTTTATGATTCAAGAGGTGCAATTCATGCCACACAACCATCCTCGGAAATGACCCCTGGAAACTTGCAGGATGACAATTTGAATAAGCAAGTAAATTTGGCTAATGCTAGTCAAGGAACGCGCTTTCTTTCTCCTACAGCTGCGACTCGTGTACTGTATAAACAATTAAACCCCCCTTCTATGTTGCCTTCAGATGCCAGTCACCAAAATTTACCTGTTACATTGCAGAAGAAACGGAAACTTGTTGCATTAACTGTGATACCCTGGCACAAGGAAGTAAAGCACGAACAGTCAAGGCCCCAAGATATCAGGTCTGTAGGCCTACTTGCTAGATCAATGAAGCATCAATTTCTGCTAATTGGCGCCTTCTACTTCTTTTACTTTTTCTTTTCTGGTTGACAAAAAAAGAAGAAAAGAAGTCACTATAACTAAAATAAATGGCTGAAGTAGGTTTATTTCTGTGAATAAATATCAGTGTATAATCTCTATACTTTCCTTCTATATATGGCAGCACCGCAGAGCTATCATGGGCACAAGCTGCAAACAGAAGAGAAGAAGAGGTGAGGTCCTTTGGCTTATAAATACTGAAATAATTGATTTGTTTATGAATCATCAACTATTAGTAATGCCACTTCTCTCCAATATCATAGGTGATATCTGAGGCTGAGATTGTCGAGGAGTTGTACCCCGTGATTCAAGCAAAAAGACGACTTATTTGTTGTACACAACTTATGCAGCAAGTCTTTCGACCTGCACCATCAGTTATTATTTGTATGGATTCCAGTTCAAATGGTGACTATATAGCATATTATGCTTCTAGATTAGCATTAGGAGATGCATGTAGCTCGATCAGCCAGTTGCCTTCTGACTCCATTGACGTGTACGAGTTGTACTTCTTTCTATTTGAAAATTACTTTCATTTTCTAATTCCTTAATTTGATTCATATTGGTTATTAACTTATTTGTTGTTGATATAATGTTCAGGTCAGAGTCACATGACAAACCAAAAACCTCAAGAAGAGATGCTTACAAGTTCTCAAAAGTTGTGGAAGGTATTGTTTGTCGAGTGAAGAAGCTTGAAGATGATTTAACTAGGTACAAACATAATCTACTCTTTCTGTTACTTCTTTATCTTTAATGTTACATAAATGTAGACCATTTAAGCTATATTTTAACTGGCCTAGTACTGAAAATGCTTGATGACGCAAAATAAAATTGGTAATAGTTTTGATTTGTTGCCTAGTGAGTGCACCTTATGTGATAAATGTGACGATTACTGCTGTCTATATGCCCTAAGTGTATATGAAGAGCTTGATTCATTAGGTTTGGTTGACTTTACTTTCGGATAAGGCCCCCCTTGATTTGATGCAGATTTTTGTATTGGTACAAGTATTGAATGTGAATTTGATGATGCAGACTGGACAAAAGTCTATCAATTGTAGACATCAAAGTGGAAGCTCAGGAATTGGAGAAATTCTCTACCATCAACCGCTTTGCGAGGTTCCACATCAGGGCACAGCCGAGTTCAGTTGATCCGGCATCCTCCTCTAGCACACACAAAACCCACCCTCAAAGATATGTAGTAGGGCATCCGATGCCTAAGATATTACCAGAAGGCGTTGATTGTGTTTCCTTGTAATCTGGAAAGAAATAGAAACATCCGCTCCGTCCATGATTCCTCTTCTACAGAAGGTGTTCCTAATACGATGTTCCGTGGTTTTCTGACCTATGAAAAGTCGACAGGAGGAGACAAAATGCTCCTAAGATGTATGCAAGCTAGACCAGGTGACCTTCTCTAATTTAAGGTGGATCCTTTCACATTTTTGAGGAAGTATATATATATATATATATATATAAATATATATATATTGATCTTTGTATATCTGCATGAAAAATTTAGGTGGATGTAGGAGCTGGTTATTGTACGGATTTAGTAGTGATAATTTGTATGAATGCACTTTGTTATACTATGTAAGTTTTAGCCCTATCTATAAGCTCTTTCTCCATTTCGCACTTAACTCTTTGCATTTGCCTTTAGTTTCAATCAAATGTATGTGTTGGTTTCTTGACACAGTTGGAATTCATGATATTCTCTACTCTGAGGTATACAAGGTTGTTCCCGACACAGATTTTGTAGGCCCGGAACCTCAATCCAAATGTTATTGTCAGCATAAAGTTGGTTGAGATCACAAAAGGAATTCCTCTTAGTTGGATTTCTCTGTGCTAGATTCTGCTTCTCTCTCTCTCTCTCTAAAGATACTCGATGACGAAGGTTGGTGCCACATCAGCAATCCCAAAGATCCCCCTGCTGATAATAACTGAATGATCAAGATTTTCTCCAGTCTTGTCAGCATCACAGGAGTATCTGATTGGTGAGAGAAAGAGGGCTTTTGGCATCCTCGTACTGGATATCATTATTTATCCATTGGAAGCTGCAGAATACAGCAAGAAAACAAATTGTTGGTCAATTTTGTGATAATAATTTTTGGGATTGGTGGAACAGGCTTCTACAATAACTCCTTTTCCTTTTCCTTTTGGCGGCTTAAAGCAGACAAATACGAGGTTGTCGCATCTTCACAAACATCAGCATTCACTCTTTGTCCCTCATAAATTTGTCCTTTTCTATTTGCTTTTGTTTTCCTACCACCTCTTTGCTGTTTTGTTTCATGTGTCGTACACACGCCTAAGCGCGAGTGTTCATGAAATTAAAATGTACGGTTTTGCAAGTCAATTATAAAGTAAAAGAAGAGTAAACAAATGCGGTTTATTTCTTGACTAGCAATAAGGTGAAAGCTTTTCCATTACACATATGGAAACTGAGGAAGGATCATATATAAACCTTTTTTTCCGTAGTATGTAGATTTTAATATGGACTATATTGATCTTGTATAATTTAGATTATTATCAAAGTGCATTATTATAATATATATATATATATCGAAAATTGCACTAATATATATATATATATATATATATATAGTTTGGTTTAAATAAAAACCATTCTTATCCTAAAAACTAAGAACCAAATGAATTAGTTATGAAAGTTGATGAATCCGTTGAGAAAGTTAATGAATTCAAAATTGAATTTTTCACCGGGTTCGAATCCCATGAGGCGAAAATTCTATTTTTTGGATTCGATAATTTTCCAAATGATTCATCAACTTTCACCGTGAATTCATCGCTTTTGGTTCTCACGTTCACAATAAAAATGGTTCTCACGTTAACCTCCCATATATATATATATATATATATATATATATATATATATATATATATATATATATATATATAGAGTTTGGTTCAAATAAGAACCATTCTTATCCTAAAAATTTGACTAAGAACCAAATGAATTCGTTCATGAAAGTTGATGAACACAATAATGCATGAGAAAGTTAATGAATTCAAAATTCGTAATTTTTCACCCGGTTTGAATCCCATGAGGCGAAAATTTTTTTTTGGATTCAAGAATTTTCCCATGTTTTGTTCAATGCATTTTATGGTTTCGATGAAAATCTCATTCATCCTTCTATGTCAATTCCGTCGTCTCTTTCGGCGCTACGGTTCGCGTAAACCACCGCCATAGCCATTCATCAACTTTATCAAAATCCATGAATTCAAATTTTTTCGCTTTTTCTTTCTTTCAAAATCTATTGTTTGTTGTTGTTTGTTTATATTGTTGATGTTCGCACGCTCACAATAAAAATGGTTCTCACGTTAACCTCCCCAAGGATATATATATAGGGATTGGATCCATGAGAACTCATCTTTTGAGAACTTGAGAACCATTCATAAAATGACATTGAAGATAATGCACAAAATAATATAAAGTTGTGCATAACAAAACTTTCTAAAATTGTTGCACAAAAATAATTTTAGAAAGTTTTCTAAAATTGCACAATTTTTAACCGTTTTATGCATCATCTTCAACGCCTTATCTTCAACGTGGTTCATGCAGAGTTCGCAAAAAGATGTGGTTCTCATTTGATCCATTCCTATATATATATATATATATATATATATATATATATTGATATATATATACGAGAATATATATATATAAGGACCAAGTTACCACGAAATGGATGACTTCTAATTAATTCTATCCCTGGATACATAAACGAAAATGAGTTCCCTTGTTTACTTGTATGTCTCATCTCAAATTAGTGCTACGTGCTTGAGTATGTATTCTAAGATAAAATCTCATATCAGGACATCATTAGTACCTATAAATCACACTCTAATTAGAATTCAGTGTAGGATCCATATCCTAATTGAGATTTTAGATATGGTCTATGTGCGTCTTCACATGAGGACTTTTTCATAGGAGACCACCTCATAAAAGAGTTATTTAGTTTAAATTTATAGACTAATTATCAATTAATGCATGAACTTTCACTCATTTAGCTATTTTAACTTGACCTTTTAAACATTGCAATATCACCTTTGAGTTTGCTGAAAAATTAACATCCCTAATTTTATTTTTTGTCATGAAAAAATGACATATTGAGCGTAATACTAGCGGAATAAAAAATATCGAGGTTGTGGATCCATAATTTGGTTACACCGACTCTGATGAGTCATGCCATATCAACTTTCTAGTGATCCAAAAAAAATGAGTGTGTAAATCTTGTAACAAATTGAAATATAATGACATTATTGTGATATTTCAAAGATTGTTTTAAAATTATAAAGTGGATACAATTTATGCATTAATTAACAACTACCCTTAAATTCATACAATTAAGACTCTAAGTTTTGATTTGTTTGTTTTCTAACATTCCTATGTATTAAACATAAAATTTCTTTTTATTAATTCTAGAGACCATTTCAGTTTCATGTGTATATATTTAGTTCATTAAAACTTCAATTGAATATACATATTTCGATCTCATATCTTAATTGTTTACTAATTGCATGTGCTGTCCTTTTCTCTCATACAATAATTAGATCATATAGTGTGTAGAAGATCATAGAAGTATGTATAATTGGTTATGCTAGTTGAGTTATAAAATTGAATCACATCTAAGATAACTTGAGGACGAATTATTGATATAAACTACAATATAGATAAGAAGAAACTTGACTTGGTTGCTTGTCTATGCTGGTACGTCTTGACGTATTGATGGATCACAGTGAGACGAGTTCTTCTATCTGATTGTCGTGAATAACCTAGATCTCGATTATTTTACGTTGATATAAACCTCGATAAGGTTTCATATGAGTGTGAGTTGCTCACCATCACTTTGACTTGTTATGGATGAGGGTTACATGGGATAACTTAATATTCTCCGTATCTTGGATGATGACAGTGCTTGTGTGTTATGCTGGTTATCTGTATCGAGTAATCATATTCATTTAGGATGATGATGTTCCCTTAAGGAGCTCAAAAAGTTTATCGTACTAAACCCTACAGGTTAAGTTAGCTATGGTATAATAATAAGGTTAAGTGGTACTACTTGAGGAATTAACTAAGAGATTAATTATATTAAGTAGTCAGAGTGCTATAAATAATTAATGGATGTGCGATATCTTAAATACGGGGATTCGTAAGTCTGAGTACAAGTTCGACTCAACTTCGGTAATAAGGGGTAAGTCAATATTTATTCTCTAAATATTAATGAATTAATTTATGTTCTAGGCTGAACATAAGAGAATTAATTCATTTGATGCCCATCTATATTCCTTGTATTTGATCCTTGGACTGGTCCAATAAGGACACTCACATAGCAATTTTCGTCCTTCCCTGTAGTCCCACTGGGACTAGACTTTGTTAATTGTATTATTAATTTAATACATCTCCTAGTCTAGATGAGATTATCTGATGTTTAATGATATCAAGAGATAATTATTATATAAATAAATTATCTTGAAAATAGAAGATAGTTATTGTATTTATTAGATGCGCCATAATCCTGATCAATTGGGATGCTAAACAAAGCACTATAAATACAAGGTAGGAGAAAGTATGTAGTACACATACACCAAAATGTGATTTTCTAAAATCACATTTCTAGGGGAAGAGAAAATTTGGTTTCTCTATAGATTGCTCCCACTCAGCATTGGAGATCATGCAATTGGGACATAGTCCAAAAGATCAAAGCTGAACTTAGTTATTGATCAACTTTATCAAAAATTCACAGGTAACACGAGAAAACCCATATGTTTTGCAATTAATTATACATGAGCATGCTAGGAATATAATCAATGTATTGTGAAATAAATATCAAAGACAGATCATCGAGAGCATGAAAAATCATATTTATCTATAGTTGGTATCAGAGCCTGAGATCAATATCTTGGCTCTGTTGGATCAATTCACATTTGACTATTATATGCGTTATAATTAATTGTTGTTCGTCATTCACCGTGGCTCTATTATTTATTTTTTCTAGAAATTTTATCTGTAAAAACAAAGAACAAAAATGAATAAACGAGACAACAACATGACACACGGTACGAGGACTCTGAAGGCATCGCGCACTTCACACGCGACAAGGCTTGCACGAGCAGCGTACAATGTGCTACGGGGAGGCGAGCAAGAAAGCAACGGGGGACTAAAGCGTAATGGTGTTGGACGTCATACCCAGTAGTGCCATGCATGCCCCGACGTACTTTCTCAACCACACACAATAACAAAGCCTAGCATAGGCATCCGTCGCACAATGCACGTGGTAGGCCTAGCTCCGGACGTGCAAGCACAAGCGGGATAGGAGAGACGATAACATATGGGCACGTGCATAAGTGGCGTGCGGGATACCCTATTAGATTTGTATACTGAAAGTAGATTGATTGAGCTTGTATAAAATGTTTCCAATTACCACTATTCCGATCTCCTATCTGAATTGTTTACTTGATTACATATGTTGTCCTATTATCTCATACAAAAGTTAGATCATATAGTGTATAGAAGATCACATAAGTCTATATAATTGGTTAAGCTAGTTGAGATATAAAAAAGATCTCAGCTAAGACAACTTAAGGACGAGTTGTTGGTATAAGCTGCAGTATAGATAAGAAGTAACTTGACTTGGTTGCTTGTCTATGCTGGTACATCTTGACGATGGGTTTCTATCTGACCATCGTGAAGAACCTAGATCTTGGTGATTTGATGTTGATCTAAACCTCGATAAAATTTCAGGTGAGTATGAGTTACTGACCATCACTTTGACTTGTTATTAGTGAAGGTTACATTAGATAACCAACTTAATATTCTCCGTATCTTGGGTGGTGGTGGTGCTTGTATGTCATGCTGGTTATCTATATTGAGTAATCGTATTTGTTTAGGATGATGATGTCACAATTAAGGTTCAAAAGGTTTATTGTACTAAACCCTACATGTTGTATTAGCTCAAGTACGATAATAAGGTTGAATGTTACTACTTAAGGAATTAATTAAGAGATTAATTATTTTAAGTAGTCAGGGTACTATAAATAATTAATGGACATACAATATCTTAAATACTGAAATTCGTAAGTCTAAGTACAAGTCCGACTCAACTTTGGTAATAAAGGGGTAAGTTAACATTTATTCTCAAGTGGAATAGATAAATGTTTATGAATTAATTTATATTATAGGTTGAACATAAGATAATTAATTTATTTGAGACCCATCTATATTCTTTGTATTTGATCCATGGACTGACCCAATATAGACTGCTGCTAGCTATTTTTGTCCCCCCTTGTAGTACCACTGGGACGTGACTTTGTTAATTGTATTATTAATTTAGTACATCTCATAGTCTAGATTTTATCATTTGATATCTAAATATTCAAGAGATAATTATTCTAAAAATGGAATTATTGAATCTTCAAGATAGAAGATAATTATTTTATTTATTAGATGTACGGAATCTTGATCAAATTATGATTCTAAAGACAACACTATAAATACATGGTAGGAAAGAATCAGTAGTATACCAATACCACGGTGTGATTTTTGAAAATCACAATTTTAGAGGAAGAGAAATTTGATGTTCTCTATCGATTGCTCTCACTCAGCATTGTAGATCAGATAATCGGGACACAATCTAAAAGATCAAATATGGAGTCATCCATTGGTCAAATTTGTCAAAAATTCATAGGTAAATACAAGAAAATCTCTATGTGCTGTAATTAATTATATCAGAGCATGCTAGGAATATAATCAATATATGATGAATTAAATATTCAAGATAGATCTTTTGGAGCAGAAAAAAATCATATTCCTCTACACCTTTTTCATATTGAAAATATCAACATGAGATTTTACATAGAATAATACAACAAAATTATAGTAAAAAAATTTACTACTCAAAACTAGTAACTTTTTAATGAAAAACCTGCCAATTATATCCGAACTATGACCACTTTACAATTCAAACACTACTTTTAAAAGCAAGCAATTAAATACACAACTTATATTTCTTTCGTAATTGTGACTCAATCACTATTTTCGATGACCACGAACTTTGGAACAGTTGGTTTTGTGGTCATTGGCTTCTCATTTTTGCCAATCCTTTTAGGGGAACGACCACACTATAGGGAGTAGTTTTGTGATCGAATCGAATGCTGAAATCAATTAACGGGGGAAATTTTGGACATGCGATGCCGCACAATGTAATGCCACGATGTAAACTTTGAGGGCTGATTCCAATCAACTTTAAGGGTTGATTCCAATGCACGATGTAGTGCAAAAAAAAATGCACGATCTAATATGACAAAACTAATGACAACATGGCCCTCTAAAAATGCTTTACATGAGAAATCCTGATTAGTTAGGCCTAAACTTTTAACTCTTTGGCAAAAGATATATTGGAGTGACTTTTGGGTCCCAAAACTAGCCCATTCCGTAAACTCCATCTGGTTGATGTATTGTATAACTTGAGCCCAACTTGATTAATTTGGACTGATTACGATATTTAAATGATCTGATTTTGAGTTCCTCTTTTTAGAGAGAATCTGATTAAGAGTTCTAATACAGTAATACCCAAGATAAATCTTACTAAGAATTTATAGTGAACGGTTTGATTTATTTTAACTGTATCAAACAGTGCCCTACGAAATTCTCAAAACTAAAGTATGTTGACAAAATATATTTGTGTATAATACTTCGCTTGAATTATATTATAGCATTCACATTGGTGCTACCTCACCGTGGGAAAAAATATTTATGCATTATTAGTGCTACTTCCTTCCCCATAACACAAAAACTCTTATACATCCGGTCGTACGGTGCGGACGGACAAAAGTACCATTGTTCTTAAGAAAGTATCATTTATATATATAAAAATATAATTTGTCTTTACCTTATAATTAGAAAGTATCATATATATTAAAAAATATATAATTTGTACTGAAAAAATATGAATGTTCGCACATGCAGACATCCGTACAAAAGACCACTTCTTTCGGACATCCGCATATAAGACCACTTCTTCCAATAATACTTCTCCAAAAGTTAACTATTCATGGACCAAATACCATTAATCCCACTTTTTCTTTATATTTTATATATTTAATTTTTAAAAGAATATTTAATTTGAATTAAATTATATTTATTAGTCTAATCAATAATTTTATAGATAAAAATGCTATAAACAAAATTAAGATTAATTGCGCTAAAAAATTAAGAATTTTTATTGAAAGGGAAATTGGTACAACATATAGACATGAATTTATGAAATGGAAATTAACTAACACAAGGCACAACATGAGCTAATCTGAATAGAAATTGGTATGACAACTAGTTTTACAAGGGAGGATCTTCCTAATTTTTCATGATCTCATCGCAGTAACTACTTGCTTATGCTGTTTTGTCATATTTGAGGTATCTTTATATCAGAATATGATAATATCTTGTTCTCGCTAGTTGGTTTGTGGCAGCTAACTTTTTGTCCATTAGATCCGATCATCTTTTTTTTCCGCATCCTATTGCCTAATTGGATGGTTGAACATTGTTGTTAGCACTTGAGTTGGGGTTGGAAGAGGATGTGTAGCCTAGCTCCTTCAAAAATATTTGGTTTTTCAGAGTTGAACATTATTGTCCATCTTTACGAACTTGGGACATTCATTGAGAATTCTCCACACTTCAATATACTTAAAATCTTATGGGCTATGACGTTGCACGTATACATTTGGTCACATTAACCACTCTACTAATATTGATCGTGAATAGTGTCTCTTCAGAGTGTTGGATTGAATCGTCACTAGTATTGATCAAACATTGTTCAAGGACATCAAATTATTTTGCCGTATAGGTCAACTTATTCCTCTTGGTGTCATCATCAGAACCCGATCAACCAAAATTTATGTGCTCAAAGCCTTGCGGGGAATAATGTGTCAATGTGGGTGCTTGCCCCATCTTATGTTGTTTCAGCATGACAAATCTGAGATGAAAATCTTTGTGATTGATATCCTTATTGTGGATATTCATATGAAACTCCCGAGACACTCAACGATAAGTTGTGAGTTTTGAGACATCTTTGGACAAGGGAATCTACCATAATACTTATGAACGTCAGAATTTCGAGGGAGAATGTCAGAATTCAGAGGGTGAGTGTTGGATAATTGGAATTCCGATTCGACCCATACGAACAAGAGTCATATCACACAACACAAAACAACAACGTTAGTTTAATGATGGAATTTTCCTAGTTAAACAACGACGATGATATTAACGGTTGATATATAGCGACGTTATAACTATGGATGTTCCGTCTTTAATCAACGACGAATTATATTTCCTTGTTATTTAACGAACGACGGAGTTTAATCCAACGTTATTTCATGTTATTATGGGTAATGGATAACGACAGAGTGCAATCCACCTTCGCTAAATTTAATAAATTTCTTTGAATTTTTATTTTATTTCAGTATATCCAAACATGTTTAAAAGTAAGAACAAAATAAAATAGACCCGGAAGAAATATAAGATAGAAGATTGATACTAGGGAATATAATAAATTAAAAGAAAATCACATAATCAATCTATAATCCTATTAACCAAAATTAAGTCAATTCAGATGAGAATTCACACAGATAACTATAATCTCATGGATAAGATATTATGTAATAGTAAATTAATATAGGGTTATTGGCGCATAAATAAACAAATTTTGACCATATTTTGTTTTTACCACAAACTTTAAAAATTATCACAAAATACATAAACTTAATCACTTTAGTTATTTTACCACGATTTCAAATTCAGCCCAAATTAGATCTGACTTGACATCTTGAATTTACTATAAACAAAATGGATAGTGATATAAACAACATCGTAAAGAGAGAACATAAAAACATCGTCGTTCCATCAAAATAAATCAGATTTTTGGTTTTATGATTCATCGCGTCAACTCTCATTACAAAATCACGTCATCTCGTTTGTTTCATCATCTGGTTCTAGTTGGAATCAAAACAATCGATATCCTGTCTCTACGATGTTGTTTATATCACTGACCGTTTTGTCTATGATAATTTTTTGAGATGCCAAGTCAGATTTAATTTGACTTGAATTTGAAATAGTGGTAAAATCACTAAAGTGATTAAGTTTATTTATTTTGTGATAATTTTTAAAGTTCGTGGGAAAAACCAAAACGAACCCAAAGTTAGTGTATTCATGTGTCAATAAACCATTAATATATGTCATATCTTCATTAGGTCTCAAGAACATATAAAAACTCCAAAAAACACATAAGATTTATTCTCTTTCAATTAATTATAAAACCACAAAGTCTTTAGATTAATCGTATTATGAATTCATGAGTTTGATTACCCAATTAAAAACGATAAGTCTTTAATCAAGCAACTAGCATATATCAATAATGATCAGTTATCTAGTATAAAATAGTATAATAAATCATAAATTGACAGGTAAATAGACTTCATAGATCACTAACATAATTCTGTTAAATCATACAAACCCTAGAATCAATAGGAATTTAGTTACCCATAGCAAGAACTAAACAAGAAGAAGTAAAGATAAAAATGATTGAAATACGTAATAAAAACCAGTATAAGAATTCCACAATGAAAAACTTAGAGTCTGAATGGTGAAATAATAAATCTCTATTCTTACAGAGAACTCTAAAATAAAATATAAAAAATGATGAATGAGGAGATTGATATAATGTTAAGATGAAATATTTATAAGTGGAGAAGTCTCCTTGAACCCTGAAAGAAATATATAACCTAGTTGAGTTAAAAAATATAAGAAAAAATGGAAAATTCAGAAAAATCGCGAAAATAGGCAAACAAATCGAAAAAATTCTCGCCATGTTCGAAGGCAAACTCTACGACTTTCTTGTTTTGGCTCGTTCTCTCTCGATCGAACTCCGATTTATGAATCGTTTGCTTCCACGGACTCCTATCGAGATTTACTTTACTAATATCCACTTTGAATTCCTCAATTCATTCTCCATTATCCTATAAAAAGGGCAAAAGTTGCCAATGAGTATCAATTCTTCAAAATAATGCAAAACACAACTAATACTCTCTACAAACATAATTTCAAACATCAAATAAGACTCAAATAAGCATTATAAACAATTGAGAATCCATGTTTATCAGTTTATTACAATATTAAAATACCAACATGATTGAGCTAAAAACACACTCAAATTTACTCGCAATCGTACGAGGTAATTGTAGCGTGATAAGTTAACCCAAGTCGTCTCTCAAGGAAAACTTAATGGGCTATTGTTCGTGTCGCATACGTAAAGCAATTAAATCCTAAACATTCTAATACCAACAAGGGTTTTGGACATGCAGAATTGAAATACGAGAAATAAATAAAGAATCCTAAGCTAGGGTTTTCAATCCCGAGCTATACTAATAAAGCATTAAATCTAAACCGGGGTTGTTGGATTTGTATATCGAAAGCGCTTTGGTTGAGCTTGTATACAATGTTTCTGTTACCACTATTACAATCTCCTATCCGAAATGAATACTTGATTGCATATATCGTGTCCCTTATCTCATATATAAGTTAGATCATACAAGTGTGTAGAAGATCACGTAAGTCCATATGATTGGTCAAGCTTAATGAGATATAAAAGTTTCACAAAGAGACAACTTGAGGACGAGTTGTCGGTATAGTGCGGTATAGATAAGTGACTTGACTTGGTTGCTTGTCTATGCCGGACGCGTCTCGACGTATCAAGGATCACAGTGAGATGAGTTCTTCTATCGACCGTCGTGAAGAACCAAGATCTCGGTGACTTACGATGATCTAAACCTCGATAAGGTATTAGATGAGTATGAGTTCTCGACCATCACTTTGACTTGTTATGGGTGAGGTTATATGTTCTAACCCAATATTCTCCGTGATCTTGGGTGGTGGCGGTGTCAGTATGTCATGTTAGTTATCGTAGACGAGTCACCGTATCCGCTTAGGATGATGACGCCCCTTAAGGAGCTCAAAGGTTTATTGTACTAAACCCCGCAGTTGAGTTAGCTCAAGTACAATAATAAGGTTGAGTGGTACTACTTAAGGAATTAAAGATATTAATTATTTTAAGCAATGAATGCTATAAATAATTAATGGACGCTCGATATCTTAAATACGGGATTCGTAATGTCTAAGTGCAAGCCCGACTCAACTTGGTAATAAAGGGTAAGTCGGCATTTATTCTCTAGTGGCATGAATAAATGTTTATAAATTAATTTATCTTCGGGTGAGCAGAAGATAATTAATTTATTTGAGGCTCATCTTTATTCCTTGCATTTGATCCTGGCGGCCCATCCAGCCCGTAAGCTAGGCAAAATCGGCCCCTATGCTCTACAAGGCAAGGATTTGATTCTCTTTATCCTA
The DNA here is from genome assembly GCA_036937905.1 of Salvia rosmarinus. Classification (NCBI taxonomy): domain Eukaryota; kingdom Viridiplantae; phylum Streptophyta; class Magnoliopsida; order Lamiales; family Lamiaceae; genus Salvia; species Salvia rosmarinus. The sequence continues at coordinate 29,267,494 of CM072816.1, read as the reverse complement.
TAAGAATATTATTATATTTATGGGATATGCATAGATCCTTTCCATATAGAATTATGGTAATAATCCTTTCCATAAAGGATTATGTCAATTTCCATATAGGATTATGGTAATTTCCATAGGATTATGGTAATGCATTATAAATATGAGGTAAGAGATAGAATCAAAGTTAATCCTTATTATTGAACATCAAATTTTCGTCCACCCTCTAGTGTTGTGAGGTTCTCGAAAATTGTTCCATAAGTGCATTGGGTGATTTTCCAAGCATTCTCTATAGATCGTCCTCACCGACGTTGGAGATTGGGGAACCGGGATACGATCCGAAGATCAAAGCACGAGTCTCGATCCGCTCTTCCCGATCCACCTCGACAGATTCAAAGGTAAACACGAGAAAATCCTACGTGTTGCAATTAATTATATAGGTGCATGTTAGGTATATAATCAATGTATGATGAATTAAACATCCGAGATAGATCCTCGGAGAGGCTAAACCTAGTTTTCCTTTCAATTGGTATCGAGCACGGATCGATATCTTGGCTCGTTGGATTACTTCACGCTTGATTATTACATGCGCTAATTAATTGTTGAATGCTGGATTCGCTCATCGCTCGTTTTTATTTTGTCGGATTTTGTTTTCACCACGAAAATCCGTGGTTAGATTAGATTTATTTTCCGTAAATCTTATCGTAAAAGTAAAACGAAGATGAAAGCGGCCAGATCGAGACGACGGAAAACGGATCGCACGGCGTGCGGGCGGCGGCTGCACGCTGCGCAGCATCGCGCCGGACGCCGCCGCGTGACGGGCCGCGCCTGATCCGTTTTCCACCCGAATCCTATTTTAACGAGTCCGGTCCGTGCGTGCACGCGAGACCCGTTTTGAATCCGTCCGTGCCTGCACGCGAGGCCTGTCAAGATTATAAAGATCATGCTTTGCAATTCTATGTAATAGATTAGGCAGGAAAGTGCAGATTCCACGAGTGGGCCACGATGAACGTTTTTATTTTATTTTTATCGTTCATTGCATGTCGTGGATGTTTAAATAATGCAGTAGCATGCTATGTATGTTTAAATTACGTTGACAAACCTTTACATGTTTTCGTAATTGGATGCGCATAGTAAGCATGCTAGGTTTATCACGTTTTCAAGCATATTTTAGAATTCTGCGAGCATGTTTTACATGTTGAGTTCTATAGACAAGCATGCTAGGATTACGTGATCTGCATGGACAAACCTTTTGAACAAAATGACTAAGCAAGCAACCCGACAAATTAATTTTTAAAATTAAAATGTCAAGACTCCACTTTTGATCTCTAAACAAAGTGAGACGACCGTGAGTAAACGCCCACACGCGCGGCTTTCTTGCACCGCTTATCATAAGTTTGTTAGATGAGATTTCTAAATAAAACATTTTAAATCTATTGAGAAGTGGGAGTTTCATGTAAACGCCCACACGCGTGGCTTCGTATGTGCGATTTTATAAGTTCTCTAGAAATAGATATAAAATGAGATAACAAAAGAATTTGAATTGGGCGGTATGGTCCGAGTGAGTATGCCAATTCTAAGAATTCATTTTCACGTTAAAATTGTGGTCATTGCTTAGACATCACCTCAAGTACAACTTCCGCCAAGTCCCTTCTTGCGATAGTGATGTGGTCTAGAAAGGTCCAATCGTTAATTTCATTTGTCATAAGGATAAGTTGACATGGATTGAAATTAAACAACTAAAATGTATATTTTAGTGCAGTCGAGGGTTCATGTGTAGCGAACGCCCACACGCGTGGCTTGCATGTGGGATTCCTTGGGCGATTGGAGGTTTCAATTAATATTATTTTATCAAAATGTTACAATATTATTGTTACGAATTATGTTATGCTTATGTGTTTACATTATCGTTTGAGATATGTCTCTTACACCGATTATCAATATGCTCGCACAAAATCCTTATCGGTCCAAATTTTATCGAGTGGAAGCGAAACATTGAGAATGTTCTTCTCATGGAAGAAAATCTATTTGTACTCACTACACCCCGTCCCAAGCCTCTAGACAATTCATCTACTGATGAGGAGCGCAAGGAGCACGAGAAATGGGACAAATCAAATAGAATGGCAAAGTGTCTTCTTTTGGTCACCATGTGCGAGTCCTTGCAACTCCAGCATCAAGAGATGGAAGATGCAGCCACGATATGGCTAAGTCTTATGAAATTATATGAGAAGTCGGATAGAATCGCTTGTCATAATTTGACAAAATCAATAATGTCAAGTTCAATGAAGGAAAGCGATTCGGTGCATAACCATGTAGAGCAAATGATTAATCTCTTCGGAGAGCTCGAATTGGTTGGAGGATATATTGATGACGTAGTCAGAATCGATATGATCCTCAACACTTTGCCCAAGTCTTTTGATGACTTCCGTCATAAAGCAGTCCTTTATGATAAGAGTTATGCTCTAGATTCATTACAAGAGGATCTAGTAACGGAAGAACGCAAAATGGGCAAAGGTGCATAGTCTTTAGTACACACCTCAAAGAAACCACCGCTTTATCGAAGATGAAAAGGAAAAGTGGAATTCAAGAGATGCTAAGGCTAAAGAAAAGAGTGGGAGTAATCTGAAAGGGCTCTACCACGGTTTGAAAAAGCTAAAGGAGAAGGAAAATGCTTCAAGTGCGGTGAGATTGGGCATTGGAAGGCTAAGTGCCCCAAGCTCAAGGCTCTAGTACGCCATTGCTTTAGTAACGGAAACATATTTAGCGACTTGTTCTACCCATTCTTGGGTAGTAGACACGGTGCGATCGATCATGTTTGTTACACCTTGCGGGTTCCTCGCGTACAAAGGAGTCGAATGATGGCGAGATAACGATCTCCATGGGCAACGCGCGAAAGTCGAGGCCGTTGCGTCGGAGATGTTACTTTATGTTTTGAGAAAACAGCTTTAGTTTTAAAAGACGTTTTATATTTGCGGATATTCATGGAACCTTGTTTCGCTTGAAATTGTTTATTCATGGATATTCATTGTTTTTGATATTGGTGTTTCTATCATAAGAAATGACGGTTATCTTTGTAGCACATTATATAATTCGCTTTATACTATTTCTACAATACATAATACCTATAACTATGTTGCATCTACATCAAACCTTAAAAGAGAAAGTTTTCTTCAGAAGATGACACCTCTTTCTCTGGCATCTTAGATTAGGTCACATCAATCTAAATAGGATCCAAAGACGGCTAAGAATGGGCGTTGGGTAATCTCACGCTACTCGGTTCCCGATCTGCGAATCCTGTATAGAAGGTAAGATGTTGACGAGACCCTTCAAAACGAAGGGTCATAGAGCCAAAGAAATGTTAGAGCTAGTCCATTCGATCCGTGTGGACCGATGTCCACACAAGCTCGTGGAGGGTACGCAGTATTTTGTCACTTTCATCGACGATTACTCGAGTGCGGATACGTATACCGCTTCACCGCAAGTCTCGAATGCTTTGAGAAATTCAAAGAATTTTAGGCGGAAGTGGAGACGGCTAGGTAAGAGTATCAAGTCATCAAGGTTCGATCGCGGTGGCGAATACCTCAACAACGAGTTCATGGACTATCTAGTGAAGTGTGGGATTACCTCCAACAAGATTTCACCGGCACACCACAAACAAAATGGTGTGTCGAGCGAAGAAATAGGACTCTTTTGGAAATGGTTAGATCAATGATGAGTTATGCAACTTTGCTTATTTCGCTACGGGGTATGCCTTAGAAACGACGGCATACTTGCTAAATCTAGTACCATCCAAGTCGATCAAGAGACCCCTTCGAGTTGTGGTTTGGGCTAGTTTCAGTTTAAGCCACATAAGGATATGGGCGATCCGAAAGACATCTTTGAACAAGAAGGTTGACAAGTTGGAGGCTAGATCCGACGCAAGGTCGTTTATTGGCTATCCTAGAGGAACGAAGGTGGTTTATTCTATAGTCCTAAGGATCGGGGTCATTATTAGCACTAATGCCCGATTCTTAGAAGAGGACTATATGAAAATCATAAATCCAAAGTTGAAATCATTCTTCAAGAATTAGAAGATGATCGTATTCCACCACCGATTAGACTAAAGGTGCGAGATGTCGAGTCTAGTGGGAGGATCGACACCGATACTTCAAGAAATGAAGTGGGTCGAGTTCCACCGAGATACCGACCGCATGTGGTACCTACCAAGCAAGTTGTGCAAGATAGAGAACAACAAGTTCTGCACCCACCGTTGCCATTGTGCCTGTAGTGCCTCGTCGTAGTGGGAGGGTTGTTCGTCAACCCGAGCGATGTATGTTCGTGGGTGAATCTTCGGATTTAGTCCCAGAAAATGAACAGGCAATAATCGACCCATGGACGTACAGCGAGGCGATACTAGACAATGATGCAAGATCATGGAACTTACGTTTGGACGACGTGGTAAAGTCCTATGGATTTACCCAGTTCCTAGCGAGAGTTGTGTGTATCGCTTAGATGTCAATGGTAATGTGGTATTTCTTGCACTTTACGAGAGGACATTCTTCTATTTGCAACAATGTGAAGTTGTTATCGATCGTAAAGAGTTGGATATCCGATCGGTTTCAAATGAAAGACTTATGAGATGCAACAGCATATTCTTGGGATCAAGGTTTACCGAGATCGCAAGAGGAAAATGTTGAGCTTATCTCAGCGCCTTAGATTGATCTTGTGATTACTCGTTTTAGTATGCGGACCGTCGAGAAAGGATTGCTACCTTTCTTACATGGCGTTCTTTATCTAAAGGGCGATCACCTATGACCGCAAAGAAGATAGAGGAAATGAGACAAGTTTCCTACGTTGTCGCCGTAGGAAGTCTCATGCATGCAATGTTATGCACGAGGCCCGATATCCGCTATGCGGTGGGCATAGTGGCTGATATCGATCTAACCACGACAAGCTCATTGGATCGCGGTAAAGCATATATTCAAGCACCAAAAGGACCGGAGATTATAGTCGGCTTACCATGCAGATAGTCTAATGCCTTTCGGTTATTCGACTCGGATTTAATCGACCGTGATGAGAAAAAGTCTACCTCGGTATGTGTTTACCTTGGGAGGTGGAACCTATCTGGCGAGTGCAAAGCAACGATGCATTGCGGACTCTACCATGGAAGCGAATATGTAGCCACGGAGGTCGCTAAGGAGGCAGTATGGTTCAAGAACTACCTCATGGATCTAGATGTGGTACTGTTTGCCCATGAGTATCATGGTTTCTCGTGATAACTCGTGCAATGGCAACTCAAGGATCCACGGATCCACAAGCAAGCAAACACATAGAGAGAAAGTACCATGTCATACGAGAAATCGTTAGACGAGGGACGTCTTGATTGCAAAGATTGATACGACGGATAACCTAGCGGATCCATTCACGAAAGCTCGCCGTAATAAGTCTACGTTGGGCACGTTAGAGGACTTGAATTGCACTAGATGGCACCCGCTAAAGCTCGCCGCAATAAGTCTACGTCGGGCACGTTAGAGGACTTGAATTGCGCTAGATGGCACCGCTAAAGCTGCCAAGAATAAGTCTACGTCGGGACGTTAGAGGACTTGAATTGCGCTAGATGGCACCCACTTAGAAAGGAAACTTTTGTATAAGTGGGAGAAGCAAAGTGATGGTTTTGTTTGTAATAGCTAGTAGAGAGACATTGTATACTAAAAGTTTGCTTTAGTATACGTGGGAGATTGTGGATTTGTATATTGAAAGCGCTTTTGAGCTTGTATACAATATTTCTGTTACCACTATTACAATCTCCTATCCGAAATGAATACTTGATTGCATATATCCGTGTCCCCTTATCTCATATAAGTTAGATCATACGTGTGTAGAAGATCACGATCCGTATGATTGGTCAAGCTTAATGAGATATAAAAGTTTCACAATGAGACAACTTGAGGACGAGTTGTCGGTATAGCCGTGGTATAGATAAGTGACTTGACTTGGTTGCTTGTCTATCTTTGATGCGTCTCGGCGTATTGAAGGATCACGGTGAGATGAGTTCTTCTATCGACCGTCGTGAAGAACCAAGATCTCGGTGACTTACGATGATCTAAACCTCGATAAGGTATTAGATGAGTATGAGTTCTTGACCATCACTTTGACTTGTTATGGGTGAGGTTATATGTTCTAACCCAATATTCTCCGCATCTTGGGTGGTGGCGGTGTTTGTATGTCATGCTAGTTATCGTATCGAGTCACCGTATCCGCTTAGGATGATGACGCCCCTTAAGGAGCTCAAAGGTTTATTGTACTAAACCCCGCAGGTTGAGTTAACTCAAGTACAATAATAAGGTTGAGTGGTACTACTTAGGAATTAAAGATATTAATTATTTTAAGCAATCAGAATGCTATAAATAATTAATGGACGCTCGATATCTTAAATACGGGATTCAGAATGTCTAAGTGCGAGCCCGACTCAACTTCAAGAATAAAGGGGTAAGTCAAGATTTATTCTCTAGTGGCATGAATAAATGTTTATAAATTAATTTATCTTCCGGTGAACATAAGATAATTAATTTATTTGAGGCCCATCTTTATTCCTTGCATTTGATCCTGGCCGCCCATCCAGCCCGTAAGCTAGGCAAAATCGGCGCCCCATGCTCTACAAGGCAAGGATTTGATTCTCTTTATCCTATAAGGATATTATTATATTTATGGGATATGCATAGATCCTTTCCATATAGAATTATGGTAATAATCCTTTCCATAAAGGATTATGGTAATTTCAAAATTATGCAATATAAATTAAAGAAATGTCATGAAAACATAAAAATGTCAAATTATAGCTAAGTTGTTGGTCCTATTGGGACTATTATCACCAATAATACCGATAGGACCATTTGGTCCTATTGGTACTATTTAGCTATAATTGACATTCCTTAACTCGATGGCTATATAATGCAACATTATCACAATGTTAATCCTTATTATTGAACATCAAATTTTCGCCCACCCTCTACAGTGTTGTGAGGTTATCGATTGTTCCAATATTGGGTGATTTTCGAAGCATTCTCCATAGATCGCCCTAAATTGGGCAACCGGGATACAGCCCGTAAATCAAAGCACGAGTCTCGATCCGCTCTTCCCGACCACCTCGGCAAATGAACACGAGTGTTGCATAATTATATGTTAATATAATCAATGTATTGAATTAAACATCAATCTAAAGCTAGTTTTCCTTCGGGGTTGTCAATAACTATGAAAGCGATAAATCAAAGCAATAAACGAAAGAATATAAATTAAAGAAACTGAAAACAATCCATTGTCACTATGGAATTGAATCGACAACAATCACAAAACGATAATACTCTAAATCGATAAACCGAAAATCCAAAAGCATAAATTGTTAAACAAGATTGTTCAGAATAAAAGCGAAATTAAAACGATGAATCTAACTGTCGCTCAAGCTCCGGAAGAAAGTCTCAAGAAGGAACGCCACGGTCAAGGAAATAAAACCGAGAACCCCTCATAAAAATGACCTAGCGCGTTTATATATTAAATGAGAGTGAGCGTCGGTTGAAAATGAGCGCAGGTTTAACGGAGGCTTCGCTCAGAGGTGGCGCGGTTTGGAGGTGGCGCTCGAAAACGTTCTGCCTTGATAGCGAACGCCGGCTCAGGGTGAGCGCCAGTTGGGTGAAGAGTTCTGCCTCTCCTGGCGAGTGTCGGTGAGGAGAGCGCGTAAGGAAATTGTAGAACGTGCGCTTGGATGGAACACCGGATGGAGCATTAGCATTATCGTGGAAAGGAGCGGCTTGAAAGGAGACCGCGGATGAGCGAAGCGTGTTGAGGCAGCGGCGGACGGGCGAAGGTGGCGCGGTTTGACGTCGAACGCCGGCTTCACTCGTAGGCTGGAGAGACAACGGCGCGAAAGCAGGCGCGCACGAACGCGGAAAAAGCGGCGCGCCGCACGGAGCGCCGGGAGGAATGACGATCGCGGCGACGCGAGTATGGTGGCGGCGCGAACGATGCGCGTGTGGTTGAACGCACGGGAGATGTGCAGCGGCGCGCGACGACGAGCGGCGCTGCCACCGGCGAGTCTTTGGCGGTCGGGCGAAGCGGCGCTCGGGCTGAACGTCTTGCTGAACGCGAGGAGGTCGGCCGGGTGGCGCCAGCGGGCGGACATTAGGCGGCGATGGAGCGGGCGCGGGTTCCAGCGCGGATGAAAGGCGATCAACGCGCGCTGGCGGGCGCTGGTCGGTGCGCGCGAGCTTGGCGGCGCTGCTGCTGGATCTAGCGTTCGGCGCGACGTGCCACGTCACACGTGTCTTGCGACTTTGATCATTCGCTCCGTTCTCTCGTCTGAACATCGAATTGTAATCCGTTTGCGCCTATGAACTCCTGTCGAGATGCTTTTCAATATACTTATCCTTGGCAGATTCATTTCATCCTATTTAATGCCGATTTTCTACAAAATATCAAAACAAACCAAATAAGTTTGAATCGATAAATATTAATCAAACCAACGGCATAGATAGGATAAACTACTGAAAATGACATATAAAACAATACCAAGAATAAGCACAAATTCATACCAAACAACTCCACCACACTTATCCATTTGCTTGTCCTCAAGCAAAGTCTATACTAATAAGAGTAGAACAATAACTCATGCAACTTAACTCTTAATATAATCAATCAAACCTATTTTTTGCAATTCTCCCAAACATGATGAATACACAATCAAAGTTAATGTGAAACAAATCTTAGATTGTGAGAATGTCAAATAAACAAGTAAGTTATTTTTGCTCAGACCCAACTCTCCGCTAGAGTGAATTAACTAAAATGGTTACCTTTAGCAACAAGTTTCTTGATAACATAGAAAGTATTAACAGATTTTGGAACAAAGTTCGAAAGGTGAATTCTCGATGAACTCGAGTCTCCTATCGTGGTTTCCCATGCCCATTTCTCAATTTATGAGAAAGAGGAGCATAATCTCATCCTCCATTTATACAATCTCAACAAATAACTGGAGGTTTGAATCTCCTTCTTTTCTCTTCTTTTTCACATATTTTTTTTTAAAAAAACAAGTATATAGGTAACCACACTGTTAACACTACCCCTAGCATTAGTCGGACAAATCACATCAATAACCCCCGATTTAAGATTAATTCACACAATCTCATCAATTCACATTGCACTTCAATAACATAACATCAAGATAAACGAGAATACATCAAGGTTTAACCAATACGACAAAGTTTAGTTGCACAAATCAAAATCCCAACTTACTTGCATAGACAAAAACTTAAGTCCCAACGTTCAAAGGCCAAAATTTTATCACATAAAAAGCCCACAATACGCAAATGGATATAACAACACACCAACAATCATCACCAACAAACATCACATAACAAACTCATCCCCCACATTTAATTCGAGCACTGTCCTCATTGCTCCAAACAATAAAAGCACAAATAATAAGAGGACGAGAACTTCCTGAAGTTTGGTGAACCAATGGCTAGCCCATTCTCAACACATCACATCCCATAAGACAATGCCTGCAAACAGACAAAGACGAAACACAAATAAAGACAGGATACAAAAATAAAAGATAAAAGGGAAAGAGAACAAAATCAAAACGTGGGTTGCCTCCCACGGAGCGTTTGTTTAACGTCATTATCTCGACGTGTTTATTAGAGCAATGGTGGTGGTCAATGTGGTGGTATGCCATAATCAGGATGCCACGAGTTCCACCGGTGCCCCAGAGGACTAAACCATTTGCTGCTCAAGATAGGGTATAGACATCCATTTATCAGCAACTTCAGAAAAGCTATCTTCACCACCTCTATAAGCACCGAGGTCAACTCCATTTCTTCAACAATAAGAAGTTCGAATGAGATGATCATCGGCTTCCCTTGCTCATCCTCCAAGAACACATATTTCATCGTTAGTTCCATCAATACCATTGTAGGTCTGGGCATGCTGACAAATTCCCTTTCCCAGTCCTCTTCATCAACTCAAACCGCATGACCTACTTCAATAGTATTCTCAAAGGACGACTCATACTCATCGGAGTCTAACTCGGAGACTACCACCTCTTCCTCATTTTCTTGTAATGGCGGAATATTTTTAGATAGCTCTTCCACTATACGGTCATCTGCTCGATCACCGTGAAGGACAATGATCGCCGAGCCTCACGTGGGTGGCTCGAAGTTCCTCATCGCAAGTTGCTGTTGATACTCAACCAACTTCTCAAAGAATCGCCTCACATGTCCCTCTAAACGCTCAAGAGTTGCGTCTCTAGCATCCAATCCTTGACTGGTAATCAGAATAACCGTTGCACCTATATCCTCCAATGGCGAATCCTGATGGTCAGTGGTCGCTTGAGCCTCATAGGGTGAGCTTGAAAGCTCCCCTATTGCATCGTGTTGCAACAACTCGTCCGACTTCTCGGTCATCAATTCCAATTTTACCTCTAAGCGCTGATTTTGGTGTCATCGACATCCGACCGTTGGTGGCGAGTTTGAATCAATTTCGCCCATATCATCCAACGGATACCTCCGAGGTGGTGGTGGGTGTGGTGGTGAATAATACTCTGCTGTGGGTGGTACCACCGTTGTGGAGGTCGGGCTGCGTGGATCACACCATCCATAATCGTGTTGTGGGTTCCAATATTCGGGTCGGGTTGTGGTTCCCACCAATCCGAATCGGATCGAGGAGGTCTACTTGTGGATCCCAACATCCCAAATCGGGTTGTGGATTCCAATAATCCGGTCGGGTTGAGTCCACAACTCGAGTTGGGTTGGTTATTCCACCCCAACCATATTGTTGCTCATAAACAAAGCGGATATCCTCAACATGGTCGAACCGGCCCTTCTTCGTAAGAAGAATTTGCCCAATCGACGAACTTTCCCCACACTGTTTGACCATATTCATCTCACGGTAACCCCGCATTATGACACCAACAAAAAAACAAGATCACACACACTCTTGGGGGGAGAAAATAACCAAACAGCGAAAAGAAACACGAAAAACAAACAACACAAACAATACGCCTAAAGTTTTCCCAAAGAACGGCGCCCAAATTGATTGAGCTAAATGATCGCTCACTTTTATAACACTAAAAAGTGTAAGTATATAGGTAAGTCGAGTATCGTATCCACATGGATTGTATCACGAAAACATAGAAGCTAGCTCAACGATAATTCATCATTATTCAAGCACAGAAATTGGGTGAGAGGTTTAAGGGCTTCGAAATTTAATCCAAAGCAAAGGTAACCATGCGAAATATAAAATAAAGCAATAAAATCACGGATGATAAAATGATAAGCAAGACTAACCCTAGGATACATTAATCCTATCCACAACGTATGTTTATCCTGTTTCCTATTAGCCGATTTTAATCCGAACAAGATGAAAGATCACATCTATAACCAACAACTTCGATTCGACAATTGCGGTACAGAGATTACTAGTTTTCCCTATTCCATCATACGTCTCTAGGTGAAAACAAGCAACTCCAAACAGATCACAAAGAATAAGCTTCCTACGGATGTTCCTATCTCAACTACGACTCAAGGTTTATCCGTATCATGCATTCAAGATCGATTGACAATTAATACAGTTACGTAATTAACTGGCAACTAGATATGCATCAAGATTGATCAGAAATTAACACATATAAATAAGCACCAAGAATCATGAATCAATGCCTGGAAGGTAAATAGAGATAACAGGAATCACAACATATAGGATCGGATCATGCAAACCCTAGGATTAGAACAGAAATTACCTGATATAATTAACTAATAAAATACTTAATAAAACATAAAACGGAAATTAAATTCATAAACCGGATAAAAGCGTTGATGAACAATTGTTGGTCTTGAATCCAATCCCAGCGATAAACGGAAAACAAAGAAAACGATCGGACAAAACGTTACGATCGATAACAAAGCGATAAACAAAACTAGAACAATGGAAAATTAAAGCTAGAACTAAACGGGATGAAAATAAAGATTAAAAGTCAGAAAACCGAGGAAAAGGCATGGCGAACGTGCCGGGGCGTTGGAGTGCAGTGGAGGCGAGGGTTGATCCCTATTTATAGATAAGGGTGGAAACCCAATTTGCGAGCTTGCCGCCACGCCGCGACCGCCCTCGCGTTCAGCTCGACCGTGAGGTATCTCCGCCGCCTCTTTTCGCATCAGCAGCCACATCGAAGCCTCGCGACACGGCTAGCGGCCGCTATCCATGGTCGCGAAATTAAGCGTAAACTTTCTCGGCGGACGTGTTTGCTCGCGTCACGCTCACGGCCGCCTCTCTCGGGCGCCAGCTAAGTTTAACCTCGCGGCCCGACTAGCGGTCGCTAGGCTGGTCGCTAAATCGACGATTTCTCTTTTGTTTCGTTCTTCGTTCCTTGCTTCGATTATCAACATATAAACCTACAAAACGTCGAAGGAGCACCCAAGAGCAGAGATCCTCTAAAATAGACAAAATCATTAAGATCCGATACATCAACGCATTTAACAGATCTAAATTCATCTTTAAATATCAACAATAAACGCGTAAAATGCGCGTTTATCACACCCTCAAACTTGAAGCATTGTTTGTCCTCAAACAAAAACAAAACAGAAAGACAAACGAAGGACACAACAAAAGATCAACGAGTATAGCAAAGGTGATAAACAAAATCAAGCCTCGGAAATATCTTTCAACGCTCGAAAATATTAGCACACATGACGACATTTGTCAATTCAACACGAACAACGATTGAAAGCAAAAACTCATTTAGTTCAACCCTCACAAAGGCATGTGTGTAAAATATAGGATACACTCAACTCATAAAGAAATTAAGGACGTGTATACACTCAACGACCAATGCAATGCAACATCTTACCATAGGCTTGCCATTTCTCTAATATCTCCACCGCGTCAAATGTGTTCAAATTAGGATCAAAAAGGTCTTTTCATTGGTTATAATGTAGGCACATTGAAGGGAAAACAAGGTTTAGCCCTCGCCCCGAGGATCTATCTTGGATATTTAATTCACCATACATTGATTATATTCCTAGCATGCGTCTATTTAATTAATTGCAACAGGTAGGGGTTTTCTCGTGTTTACCTTTGGATCTGTCAGGGTCGAACGGAATGAACGGATCGAGACTCGTGCTTTGACCTTCTGGACTGTATCCCGGTTACCCAATCTCCAACGCCGAGTGAGGGGCGATCTATGGAGAATGCTTGGAAAAATCGCCAATGCTCAAGATAATTTTCAAAATCCTCACTAAAGCTCTAGTGATTTTCGAGAATTATGAGGATGGATAATTAAGGATTAGCCTTGAATCTATCTCTTACTTTATATTTATAATGCATTACCATAATCCCATTAGAAAGGATCCATGCATATCCATAAATATAATAATATCCTTGTGGGATGAAGAGAATCAAATCCTTTCCTTATACACATAGGGCGCCGATTTTCCTTAGCTAAAGGGCTGGATGGGCCAGCCCAGGGATCAAATGCAAGGAATAAAGATGGGCCTCAAATAAATTAATTATCTTATGTTCAGCCCAGAACATAAATTAATTTATAAACATTTATTCATGCCACTAGAGAATAAATGCTGACTTATCCCTTTATTGCCGAAGGTGAGTCGGGCTTGCACTTAGACATTACGAATCCCCGTATTTAAGATATCGAACGTCCATTAATTATTTATAGCATTACATCGCTTAAAATAATTAATAGCTTTAATTCATAAGTAGTACCACTCAACCTTATTATTGTACTTGAGCTAACTCAACCTGCAGGATTTAGTACAATAAACCTTTTGAGCTCCTTAAGGGGACGTCATCATCCTAAACGGATACGGTGACTCGATACAGATAACTAGCATGACATACAAACACTGCCACCACCCAAGATCGCGGAGAATATTGGGTTAGAACATATAACCTCACCCATAACAAGTCAAAGTGATAGTCAAGAACTCATACTCACCTAATACCTTATCGAGATTTAGATCATCGTAAGTCACCGAGATCTGGGTTCTTCACTACGGTCGATAGAAGAACTCATCTCACCGTGATCCTTCAATACGCCGTAGACGTACCGGCATAGACAAGCAACCAAGTCAAGTCACTTCTTATCTATATCGCAGCTTTATCCGACAACTCGTCCTCAAGTTGTCTCACCGTGAAACTTTTATATCTCATTAAGCTTGACCAATCATACGTACTTACGTGATCTTCACACATCGTATGATCTAACTTATATATGAGATAAGGGACACGATATATGCAATCAAGTATTCAATTCAGATAGAGATTGTAATAGTGGTAACGAGGAAACATTGTATACAAGCTCAACCAAACCGCTTTCAAGATACAAATCCAACAATCTCCCACTTATACTAAAGCAAACTTTTAGTATACAATGTGTCTCTCTACTAGCTATTACAAACAAAACCATCACTTTGCTTCTCCCACTTATACAAAAGTTTCCTTTCTAAGTGGGTGCCATCAGCGCAATCCAAGTCTTCTAACGTGTCCGTCAGTAGACTTTTTGGCGCAGTTCTTCGTGAATGGATCCGCTAGGTTATCCGTCGTATCAATCTTCTCAATCAACCGCCACCGCCTCTAACGATTTCTCGTATGACATGGTACTTTCTCTCTATGTGTTTGGTCGCCTTGTGGGTCCGTGGTTCCTTCGAGTTTGCATCGCACCTCGAGTTATCACAAGAAACTATGATACTCTTGGGCAAACCAGTACCACATCTAGATCTATGAGGTAGTTCTTGAACCATACAGCCTCTTTAGAAGCCTCCAGGCGGCTACATATTCGGCTTCCATGGTAGAGTCCGCAATGCATCGCCGCTTGCACTCGCTTGAGATATGGCTCCACCTCCCAAGGTAAACACATAGCCCGAGGTAGACTTTTTCTCATCACGGTCGACTTGAAATCGAGTCCAGATAACCCAAAGGCATTATACTATCTACATGGTAAACTAGCCTATAATCTCGAGTCCTTTCGGTACTTGAGTATATGCTTCTACCGCATCCAATGAGCTTGTCCAGGTTAGATCGATATCTAGCTACTATGCCTACCGCATAGCGTATATCGGGCTCGTGCATAGCATTGCGTACATGAGACTTCCTACGGCGGAGCGTAGGAACTTGTCTCATTTCTCTATCTCCTTTGAGTCATAGGTGACCTGTCTTAGATAAAGGAACGCCATGTCCGAAAGGTAGCAATCCTTTCTTGGCGGTTCATACTAAAACGAGTAATCACGGTATCAATGTAAGACGCCCGAGATAAGCTCAATATTTTCTTCTTGCGATCTCGGTAAACCTTGATCCCAAGAATGTACGATGCATCTCCTAGGTCTTTCATTTGAAACCGATCGGATAACCAACTCTTTACGTCGATAATGCTTCACGTTGTTGCCAACTAGAAGAATGTCATCTACATAAAGTGCAAGAAATACCACATCACGTTAATATCTAACCGATACACACAACTCTCGCTAGGCAACCTGGTAAATCCATAGGACTTTACTACCTCGTCAAAGCGTAAGTTCCATGATCGGAGACTTGCTTAAGTCCATAAATGGACTTCTTAAGCTTCCATACTAGATGCTCTTCACCCTTTACCACATAACCTTCAGGTTCTCGCATATAGATGTCTCTACCTTCCTCAAGGTAACCGCTTAGAAAAGCGGTTTTAACATCCATTTGCCAAACCTCTGGGTTCAGTGGGCTGCTATGGCCGTAAGAATTCGATGGACTTGAGCATTGCTACAGCGAAAAGGTCTCATCGAAATCGATGCCCTCAATCTGAGTGTACCCTTCGCACAAGCCCGGCTTTAAAAGCGAAACCTCTCCATCGAATCTCTTTCCTTTTGATATCCACTTACTACCTATGGCTTCCTCGCCATCCGGTAGAGTGTCTTTTCATATACATCCATAGCCGTTATGGACTCCATTTCTAAGTCCATAGCGGTGTGCCATGATCTTGCATCAATGTCTTGTATCGCCTCCTTGTATGTCCATGGGTCGATTATTGCCTGTTCGTTTCCTGGGACTAAATCCGAAGATTGTCCCATGGACATAAATCGCTCAGGTTGACGAACAACCCTCCCACTACGACGAGGTTCTACATGCACTATGGCAACGGTGGGTGTAGAAACTTGTGGTTCTCTATTTTGCACAACTTGCTGGGTAGGTACCACTTGTACGGTCGGTATCTCTAGTGGAACTCGACCCACTTCAATTTCTTGAAGTATCTGGTGTCGATCCCTCCCACTAGACTCGACATCTCGTACCTTTGGCCTAATCGGTGGTGGAATACGATCATTTTCTAATTCTTGAAGAATGATTTCAACTTTGGATTTATGATTTTTCATGTAGTCCTCTTCTAAGAATCGAGCATTAGTGCTAATAATGACCTTCTTATCCTTAGGACTATAGAATAAACCACCTTTCGTTCCTCTAGGATAGCCAATAAACAGCGACTTGCATCGGATCTAGCCTCCAACTTGTCGCCTTCTTGTTCAAGACGTGTCCGGATCGCCCCATATCCTTATGTGGCTTAAACGGGCTTCGCCCAAACCACAACTTCGAAGGGGTCTTTTCGACTGACTTGGACGGTACTAGATTTAGCAAGTATGCCACTGTTTCTAAGGCATACCCCCAGAACGAAATAGGTAATGTTGCATAACTCATCATTGATCTAACAATTTCCAAAAGAGTCCTATTTCTTCGCTCTGACACACCATTTTTCTGTGGTGTGCCCGGTGAAGTGCGCTGGGATGTAATCCCACACTTCACTAGATAGTCCATAAATTCGTTAATGAGGTATTCGCCACCGCGATCAGACCGCAGTGACTTGATACTCTTACCTAGCTTCGTCTCCACTTCCGCCTTAATCTCTTTGAATTTCTCAAAGCATCTGGACTATGCGAAAAGCATACGTATCCGCACCTTGAGTAATCGCCAATGAAAGTGACAAAATACTGTACCTCCACGAGCTTGTGTGGACAACGGTCCACACAGTCGAAATGGACTAACTCCAACATTTCTTTGGCTCTATAACCCTTCGCTTTGAAGTCCGGGTCGAAATCTTACCTTCTATACGAGGATTCGCAGACCGGGAGCGAGTAACCGTGAGATTACCCAACGCCCATTCTTAGCCGCCTTTGGATCCTATTTAGATTGATATGACCTAATCTAAGATGCCGAGAAAAGTGGTGTCATCTTCTAAGAAAACTTTCTCTTTTGGGTTTGTAGAAGATGCAACATAGTTATAGGTGGAGGTCTTGACATTTTAATTTGAAAATTAATTTGTCGGGTTGCTTGCTTAGTCTTTTATTCAAAAGGTTTGTCCATGCGGATCACGTAATCCTAGCATGCTTGTCTATAGAACTCAACATGTAAAACATGCTCTGAAATTCTAAAATATGCTTGAAAACGCGATAAACCTAGCATGCTTACTATGCGCACTTAAATACGAAACACTTTAAGGTTTGTCAACGTAATTTAAACATACATAGCATGCTAACGCATAATATAAACATCCACGACATGCAATGAACGATAAAATAAAATAAAAGCGCTCATCGTGGCCCACTTTCGTGGAACACGCACTTTCTTGCCTAATCTATTACATAGAATTGCAAAATGCAATTAAACTTGAAACGGGCCTCGCGTGCACGGCACGGACGGATTCAACAAGCGGGCCTCGCGTGCATGGGCACGGACCAAAAATCTGGTTGAGGAAAAACGCTTCAGGCGGGTCGGCCCAATCAGGCCGGGCCGCGCTAGGGAAAAAGTCGATCGTGCGCCCGTCGCATGCGCCGCCGCCAGCGTGCTCCTCGCGGCTTCCTCATGATCGCTAAAGCGACCGTGACCCGACGAAACACGCGTCGGCGCGCCTCCCGCCGAGCGTCGAACGTCTGCCGAGATGTCGCCGCCAGCCAAACACGCGACCGCGAAGTTCGCCGCTGGGCGCCGGGTTTCGCGCGAACGCCCGCCTGCCGCCCGCTCGCTCGCCGCGTTGCCAGCGGCGAATCTCGCGACCGCCGCATTCGCGTGGTGCCGAGAACTCGTCTTGTGAACGCACGCCTGCCGCCCGTGCCCTCGCGATCGCCCTCGCGACCGCGAGGCTCGTGCGAGAATACCGCCCAGCGGACACCCACGCTCGCTTTTTCCCGCCGTGTCGTCTTTCGTGCTTCGTCTTCGTTCTTCTTTACGATAAGACTTACGAAATAATAAATCTAATCTAACCACGGATTTTCTCGTGGTGTAAAAACAAAACCGACAAAATAATAAACGAGCCACGATGAGCAGCGGATCCACAATTAATTAAGCGCACGAATAATCAAACGTGAATTAATCCAACAGAGCCAAGATTCCGATCCCGTGCTCGATACCAATGTAGGGAAAACTATGTTTAGCCCTCGCCCCGAGGATCTATCTTGGATATTTAATTCACCATACATTGATTATAAACCTAGCATGCGTCTATATAATTAACTGCAACACGTTGATGTTTTCTCGTGTTTACCTTTGAATCTGTCGAGGTGGATCGAGATGAACGGATCGAGACTCGTGCTTTGATCTTCTGGACTGTATCCCGGTTGCCCAATCTCCAACGTCGAGTGAGGACGATCTATGGAGAATGCTTCGGAAAATCACCCTTTTCTCTCAATTAATTTTCGAAAATTCCTCACTAAGCACTATAGTGATTCTCGAAAATTGCCTCTCTATGGACGAAAATTCTTGCTTCCAATAATGAGCATTAACCTAGACTTTATCTCATACCTTATATTTATAATGCACTACCTTAATCCCATATGGAAATTACCATAATCCTATATGGAAATTACCATAATCCCATATGGAAATTACCATAATTCTTTATGGAAATTACCATACTCCCAGGATTATTACCATACTCTCAGGATTATTACCATAATCTTATATGGAAAGGATCTATGCATATACCATAAATATAATAACATCCTTGTGGGATAAAGAGAATAAAATCTTTCCTTTGAGAGACACAAGGGTGGACGATTTTCCTCTAGCTATGGGCCTGGATGGGCCAGCCCAGGGATCAAATGCAAGGAATAAAGATGGGCCTCAAATAAATTAATTATCTTATGTTCAGCCCAGAACATAAATTAATTTATAAACATTTATTCATGCCACTAGAGAATAAATCTTGACTTACCCTTTATTACCAAAGTTGAGTCGGAGCTTGCACTTAGACATTACGAATCCCGTATTTAAGATATCGAACGTCCATTAATCATTTATAGCAATCATTGCTTAAAATAATTAATATCTTCAATTCCTTAAGCAAGACCACTCAACCTTATTATTGTACTTGAGCTAACTCAACTGCGGGGGTTTAGTACAATAAACCTTTGAGCTCCTCAAGGACGTCATCATCCTAAACGGATACGGTGACTCGACTGAGATAACTAGCGTGACATACAAGATCGCCACCACCCAAGATGCGGAGAATCTGGTTAGAACATATAACCCTCACCCATAACAAGTCAAAGTGATGGTCAAGAACTCATACTCACCTAATACCTTATCGAGGTTTAGATCATCGTCGTCACCGAGATCTTGGTTCTTCACGACGGTCGATAAAGAACACATCTCACCGTGATCCTTCAATACGTCGAGACGCACCAGCATAGACAAGCAACCAAGTCAAGTCACTTCTTATCTATACCGCACCTATACCGACAACTCGTCCTCAAGTTGTCTCGGTGTGAAACTTTTATATCTCATTAAGCTTGACCAATCATACGGACTCGTGATCTTCTACACATCGTATGATCTAACTTATATATGAGATAAGGGGACACGATATATGCAATCAAGTATTCAATTCGGATAGGATATCAGTAATAGTGGTAACAGAAACATTGTATACAAGCTCAACCAAACGCTTTCAAAGATACAACCAACACAACTCACCCACTACGACGAGGTTCTACAGCACTATGGCAGCGGTGGGTGCGAAACTTGTGGTTCTCATCTTGCACAACATGCCGGTAGGTACCACTTGCGGTCGGTATCTCGGTGGAACTCGACCCACTTCAATTTCTTGAAGTATCCGGTGTCGATCCTCCCACTAGACTCGACATCTCGCACCTTTGCCTAATCGGTGGTGGAATACGATCGTCTTCTAATTCTTGAAGAATGATTTCAACTTTGGATTTATCATTGTTCATGTAGTCCTCTTCTAAGAATCGAGCATTAGTCTTAATAATGACCTTCCGATCCGTAGGACTATAGAATAAACCACCTTCGTTCCTCTGGGATAACCAATAAACGACCTTGCGTCGGATCTAGCCTCCAACTTGTCGCCTTCTTGTTCAAAGACGTGTCTTGGATCGCCCAATATCCTTATGTGGCTTAAACCGGGCTTGCGCCCAAACCACAACTCGAAGGGGTCTTTTCAACCGGCTTGGATGGTACTAGATTCAGCAAGTATCTGCCTTTTTAAGGCATACCCCGAGCGAAATAGGCAATGTAGCATAACTCATCATAGATCTAACCATTTCGAAAAGAGTCTTATTTCTTCGCCTCGACACACCATTTCTTTGTGGTGTGCCTGTGAAATCTTGTTGGATGTAATCCCACACTTCACTAGATAGTCCATAAACTCGTTCTCGAGGTATTCGCCACCGCGATCGGACATGATGACTTGATACTCTTACCTAGCTTCGTCTCCACTTCCGCCTTAAACTCTTTGAATTTCTCAAAGCATTCGGACTTGCGGTGAAGCGGTATACGTATCCGTACCTTAGTGTCGTCGATGAAAGTGACAAAATACTGCATACCTCCATGAGCTTGTGTGGACATCGGTCCACGGTCGAATGGACTAACTCCAACATTTCTTTGGCTCTATAACCTTCGCTTTGAAGGTGCAGTCGACATCTTACCTTCTATACAGATTCGCAGATCGGGAGCGGATTAACCGTGAGATTACCCAACGCTCCATTCTTAGTCGGTCTTTGGATCCTATTTAGATTGATGTGACCTAATCTAAGATGCCGAGAAAAGTGGTGTCATCTTCTTGAAAACTTTCTCTTTTAGGGTTTGTAGAAGATCTGACATAGTTATAGGTATTATGTTTTGCAAAAATAGTATAAAGCGAATTATGTAAAGTGCGACATAGATAACCGTCATTTCTTATGATAGAAACACCACTATCAAAAATAACGAGAATATCCATGAGTAAATAATTTGAAAGCGAAACAAGGTTCCACGAAAATCCGGCACATATAAAGCGTCTTTTAAAACTAAAGCTGTTTTCTCAAAACATAAAGTAACATCTCCAATCGCAACGGCCTCGACTTTCGCGCGTTGCCCATGGAGATCGTTATCTCGCCATCAAAGCGACTCCTTGTCCGCGGGAACCCACGCGTGGTGTAACAAACATGATCGATCGCGATTATCTACTACCCAAGAATGGGTAGAACAAGTAGCTAAACATGTTTCCGTTACTAAAGCAAGCAGCGTACCTTGAGCCTCGAGCATAGGGCACTTAGCCTTCCAATGCCCGTCTTACCGCATGAAGCATTTGCCCTTCTCTTCGCTTCTTCAAGCCTCGGTGGCAGCCATGTTCTTGCTCCCATTACTCCCACTCTTCCCTTGCCTCTACCACCTTTGGTGCCCTTTTCTTTTCCATTTTGCAGCGGAAAATTTGGGCCCTTAGATGTGCTAGCAAGAGCATGTGCTCCTTTTCCATAACTCATTCATGACTACGAGATCATTAAGCAACCGACTAAGTGTATACTCGGTCTTGCTCATGATCGCATTCACGCGAGTTCTCAAAAGACTTGGGCGGTGTATTGAGGATGATATCGACCTTGGCTTCGCCGTCAATACCTCCTCCCAACCGATCAAGACTATCCATGAGATGAGTCATGTGGGAGACATGTTCATGGACCGAACTTCCTTCTTCCATCTTACACGCCAAATTTCTCTCATTGTGTGGAAGCGACGGTCCGATCCATTGCCCAAACTTACTCGAGACTTGACCAAATATCGATCGCGTCTACCATCGATCGATCTTTGCAGGTACTGCAAGCCTTTGGACATAGTAGTCATCATATAGCATTTAGCCATATTGTTTGACTTATTCCAAAGTCTCGCTTGACTCTACTCATCACGTCGATCGATCGTCGATAAGAACATCGGGTTTAGGAGTAGTGAGAACAAACATGTGTTCTTGACGATAAGAACATATTCAAGTTTCGTTTCCACTCGATAAAATTTGGACGGATAACGGTTTTGTGCGAGCATATTGATAATCGATGTAAGAGACATATCGAAGCGATAATGTAAACACATAAGCATACGATCGCACATAATTCGTAACAATACTATTGTAACCTTTTGATAAAACAATATTAATTGAAACCTCCAATCGCCCAAGGAATCCCACATGCAAGCCACGCGTGTGGACGTTTACACATGAACCCCTCGACCGGACTAAAATATACCTTTTAGTCGTTTAATTTTGATCCATGTCGACTTAACCTTATGACAAATGAAATTAACGATTGGACCTTACTAGACCACATCACTATCGCAAGAAGGGACTTGGCGGGAAGTTGTACTCGGGTGATGTCTAAGCAATGACCACATTTTAACGACAGAAAATGAATTCTTAGAATTGGCATACTCACTCGGACCATACCGCTTCCAATTCAAATTCTTTTGTTATCTCATTTTATATCTATCTCTAGAGAAATTATGAAAATCGCACATGCAAGCCACGTGTGGGCGTTTACATGAAACTCCCACTTCTCGATAGATTTAAAATGTTTTATTTAGAAATCTCATCTAACAAACTTATGATAAGCAGTGCTGAGCAAGCCACACGTGTGGGCGTTTACTCACGGTCGTATCACTTTGTTTAGAGATCAAAAGTGGAGGTCTTGACATTTTAATTTGGAAAATTAATATGTCGGGTTGCTTGCTTAGTCTTTTTGTTCAAAAGGTTTGTCCGTGCGGATCACGTAATCTAGCATGCTTGTACATAGAACTCGACATGTAAAACATGCTCGCATGAGAATTCTAAAATATGCTTGAAAACGCGATAAACCTAGCATGCTTACTATGCACACTAAATCGTAAAACACTTAAAGGTTTGTCAGCGTAATTTAAACATACATAGCATGCTCTCGCATAATTTAAACATCAGCGACATGCGATGAGCGATAAAAATAAAATAAAATGTTCATCGTGGCCCGCTCGTGGAACCTGCACTTTCTTGCCTAATCTATTACATAGAATTGCAAAAACGAGATCTTCAACTCGAAAACGGCCTCGCGTGCGAGCACGGACGGATTCGACAAAAGCGGATTCGGACCGAACAATGGAGCGGGCGAACCGGTCAAGTGGGCCGGTCAAAATCGGATGCGGGCTGAAAAAAGCGGGTCGGGGCGAACCGGTCGAGTCGACCGAACAAGCGGGCGGGTCGAAACAAAGGGGCGGGCAGCGCTAGGGCACGACCCGTGCGCGCGCCAAGCCCGCCGCCTCGCTCTCAGCCGCGCCGCTGTAGAAATCGCGCAGACTTTGAGGTTTCGCGCCCACGGCCGAGAGGTGCCTTCGTCGCCCGGCGCTTCGGGGGCATCCGCCTGTCAGCCCCGTCGCCGCCTAGCGCCGCGCCCACGCCCGTGCACTTTGAGGTTCCGCTGCGTCTCGCTGAGGCTGCCAGCGCGCCGCGTCACGCGAGATCGCGCGCCTCGCGTCGCCGCGCCGCGTTGCGCTCACGAGGTTTCCTCGTCGTCGCCCGCGCCACTCCGCTAAGACCTCGTTGAGGTTTCCGCATCTCAACGCCGCGACGTGCGAGGCACTTGCGCGCAGGTTGCGCCCACACGCCCGATTGCCGAGCTGCGACCGCGCGCCCGCCTCGCCCGATCTTTGGCGCCAACCGCCGAGGCGTGTCTGGCGCGCGGTGCTGCTCGCCGATCCGGCGAGGCTGCCGCCCGCCGCCCGTCCGTCGATGTCGCCGAAAGCGCGCGATGGCGCCGAGTACACAAGCTCGCGCCGTGCGTCCGATTTCTCGACGAGTCTTCGTCGTCTCGTTCTTGATGCTTCGTCTTCGTTCTTCTTTACGGATAAGATTTACGGAAAAAAAATCTAATCTAACCACGGATTTTCGTGGTGAAAAACAAAACCAACAAAACAAAGCGAGCGATGAGCAGCGGATCCAACAATTAATTAAGCGCACGTAATAATCAAGCGTGAATTAATCCAGCGAGGCGAATCGATCCCGGGCTCGATACCAATTGAAGGAAAACTAGGTTTAGCCCTGCCCGAGGATCTATCTTGGATATTTAATTCACCATACATTGATTATATTCCTAGCGTCGTCTATTTAATTAATTGCAACACGTAGGGGTTTTCTCGTGTTTACCTTTGGATCTGCTCGGTCGAGCGGAATGAGCGGATCGAGACTCGTGCTTTGACCTTCCGGACTTTATCCGGTTACCCAATCTCAACACCGGTGAGGGCGATCTATGGAGAATGCTTGGAAAAAATCGCCCGATGCTCTCGAAGATAATTTTGAAAATCCTCACTAAAGCTCTAGTGATTTTGAGAATTATGAGAATGGATAATTAAGGATTAGCCTTGAATCTATCTCTTACCTTATATTTATAATGCATTATCATAATCCCATTAGGAAAGGATCCATGCATATCCATAAATATAATAATATCCTTGTGGGATGAAGAGAATCAAATCCTTTCCTTATACACATAGGAGCACCGATTTTCCTTAGCTAAAAAGGGCACGGATGGGCCAGCCAGGGATCAAATGCAAGGAATAAAGATGGGCCTCAAATAAATTAATTATCTTATGTTGGCCCGAACATAAATTAATTTATAAACATTTATTCATGCCACTAGAGAATAAATCTTGACTTATCCCTTTATTGCCGAAGGTGGTCGGGCTTGCACTTAGACATTCTGAATCCCGTATTTAAGATATCGAGCGTCCATTAATTATTTATAGCATTACATTGCTTAAAATAATTAATAGCTTTAATTCCTAAGTAGTACCACTCAACCTTATTATTGTACTTGACCTAACTCGACTGCGAGTTTAGTACAATAAACCTTTTG
The DNA here is from genome assembly GCA_036937905.1 of Salvia rosmarinus. Taxonomy (NCBI): domain Eukaryota; kingdom Viridiplantae; phylum Streptophyta; class Magnoliopsida; order Lamiales; family Lamiaceae; genus Salvia; species Salvia rosmarinus. Next base: position 29,242,382 of record CM072816.1, on the reverse strand, counting down.
AGCTCCTTAAGGGCGTCGTCATCCTAGCGGATACGGTGACTCGATCTGAGATAACTAGCATGACATACAAACTTGCCACCACCCAGATCGCGGAGAATATTGGGTTGAACATATAACCCTACTTGTAACAAGTCAAAGTGATGGTGGGTAACTCATACTCACCTAATACCTTATCGAGATTTAGATCATCGTAAGTCACGAGATCTGGGTTCTTCACTACGGTCGAGATAGAAGAACTCATCTCACTGTGATCCTTCAATACGTCGAGGCGTGCGGCATAGACAAGCAACCAAGTCAAGTCACTTCTTATCTATACAGCGACTATCTGACAACTCGTCCTCAAGTTGTCTCGGTGTGAAACTTTTATATCTCATTAAGCTTGACCAATCATCGAGACTTACGTGATCTTCTACACACTATATGATCTAACATATATGAGATGAGGGGACACGGATATATGCAATCAAGTATTGATTCGGATAGGAGATTGTAATAGTGGTAACGAAACATTGTATACAAGCTCAACCAAAGCGCTTTCGGTATACAAATCCAATGACACATTGGTTAGGTAGGGTGATATATGGTTAAGTGACTCAAAAATGTTCCAAGCACCCCCATTTATACTTTTCGACACGTATGGACTTTGTCCATTTTCCTCTTCTTTCCCAATGTGCTAAATCGACGTTTTATGCCACAGAAGGTACCTATACTTTGATTAACGACCCTTTATTCTCAAAACATATAGTGAACTTATCATTGCTTTTCTTTTCTTTTCTAGAGCTTATAGGGTTTATCATTCACAACAAATGTACTATTCTTCACCACGGATGTATTTCTCTATAAGTAATTTTCTCGTCATAACTACATCAAATTTCAACCCTTTTGATTCCCTTATCCATCCTCACCTCCTATCATCCGGTTAATCGAAAGAATAAGTCTAATAAAAGCTCAAAGAAGGTGAAAAATGGTATATATCATCGGGTTAGTGTTTGGGTGAATATGTGGTTAACAAAGATGGCCTTTTATCCTTTCCAAATTCGAAAACACATATTGCAGTCTCGACATAGAAAAACGGCAAGTTCTAGAAGAGAATCAAATGTTGGATTTGTATACTGAAAGCGTTTGGTTGAGCTTGTATACAATGTTTCTGTTACCACTATTACAATCTCTATCTGAATTGAATACTTGATTACATATATCGTGTCCTTATCTCATATATAAGTTAGATCATACGATGTGTGAAGATCACGAAGTCCATATGATTGGTTAAGCAATGAGATATAAAAGTTTCACGGTGAGACAACTTGAGGACGGGTTATCGGTATAAGCTGCGGTATAGATAAGAAGTGACTTGACTTGGTTGCTTGTCTATCTTTGATGCGTCTCGGCGTATTGAAGGATCACGATGAGATGTGTTCTTCTATCGACCGTCGTGAAGAACCAAGATCTCGGTGACTTCACGATGATCTAAACCTCGATAAGGTATTAGGTGAGTATGAGTTCTTGACCATCACTTTGACTTGTTATGGGTGAGGTTATATGTTCTAACCCAAGATTCTCCGCATCTTGGGTGGTGGCGATCTTGTATGTCACGTTAGTTATCATGTCGAGTCACCGTATCCGTTTGGGATGATGGCGTCCCCTTAAGAAGCTCAAAGGTTTATTGTACTAAACCACCGCGGTTGAGTTAGCTCAAGTACAATAATAAGGTTGAGTGGTCTTGCTTAAGGAATTAAAGATATTAATTATTTTAAGCGATCAGATTATATAAATAATTAATGGGCGTCGATATCTTAAATACGGGTTTCGTAATGTCTAAGTGCAAGCCCGACTCAACCGGTAATAAAGGGTAAGTCGGCATTTATTCTCTAGTGGCATGAATAAATGTTTATAAATTAATTTATGTTAAAATTTGAACATAAGATAGTTAATTTATTTGAGGCCCATCTTTATTCCTTGCATTTGATCCACAGGCTAGCCATCCGGGCCCGTTACTCTTGGAAGAAATCGGCGCCCTCTTTGCTCTCAAAGGAAAGATTTTATTCTCTTTATCCTACGAGGATATAATTATATTTATGGTATATGCATAGATCCTTTCCTTATGGGATTAAGGTAGTGCATTATAAATATAAGGTAAGAGATAGAATCGAGGCTAATCCTCATAATTTGGAGCATTATTTTGAGTCCACCATCAACGTGTGATTCTCGAAAATAAGCTAGGGTTTGAGGTGATTTCTTGTAGTATTCTCCATCGATCGTCCTCGCTCGGCGTTGGAGATTGGGCATCAGGGATACGATCCGGAAGGTCAAAGCACGAGTCTCGGCCGTTCGATCTGTTCATCGTTCGATCCACCTCGACGGATCAAAAGGTAAACACGAGCAAACCCTACGTGTTGTAATTAATTATATAGACTCGTGCTTGGAATATAATCGATGTATGGTGAATTAAATATCGAAGATAGATCCTCGGGCGAGGCTTAACATATGTTTTCCCCACAATTGGTATCGAGCACGGGATCGATATCTTGGCTCTGTTGGATTAATTCACGTTTGATTATTACGTGCATTTGATTAATGTGATTACATCGTTCATCGTGGCTCGTTTTTATTTTGTTGGGTTTTGTTTTTCACCACGAGAAAACCGTGGTTGGATTAGATTTATTTTACGTAAATCTTATGCGTAAATGAAAAACGAAGGCAACCACGAAAGGCGAGGCGATGGGAAAAGCGGTCTCGGGTGTCCCCAGGCGGTTTCATGGCGAGCCTCGCGTTCGCGAGGGCGATCGCGGCGCGCGCGGCGGGGCGCGTTCGCGCGCGAATCCTGGCGCCTTGAGGAAAGTTAGCGGTCGCGAAGTTTCGACCGCAAGCGCAACGCGATGCGAGCTAGCGGCGGCGGGGCGCGTTCGCGCGGACACCGGCGCCGCCAGCGGTTCATGATCGCGGTTTCGGCCAGGCGGCGGCGTCTCGGCGGGCGTTCGGCGCTCGGCGGTACCTGCAGCGTGCTCGTCGGTCGCGGTCACCTTACCGACCGCGAGGAAGCCCGCGAGGACACAGGCGGGCAGCGTGCAAGGTGGTGGCGCGGCCCGGCCGCAGATGGTACGACCGGCCAGACCCGTTTTTCCAGCCCAACCCAGATTTTTCGGTCCGTGCCCATGCACGAGGCCCGTTTGTTGAATCCGTCCGTGCCCGTGCACGCGAGGCCCGTTTTCGATGTTTAATTCTTTACTTTGCAAATCTATGTAATAGATTAGACAGGAAAGTGCAGGTTTCACGAATGGGTCGCGATGAACGTTTTATTTTATTTTTATCGTTTATATGCATGTAGTGGATGTTTATATTATGCGGTAGCATGCTATGTATGTTTAAATTACGTTGACAAACCTTTAAGTGTTTTACGTAATTGGATCGCATATAAGTATGCTAGGTTTATCGCGTTTATCGAGCATATTTTAGAATTACTGCGAGCATGTTTTACATATTGAGTTCTATAGAAAAGCATGCTAGGATTACGTGATCTGCATGGACAAACCTTTTGAATAAAAGACTAAGCAAGTAACCCGACATATTAATTTTTGAATTAAAATGTCAAGACCTCCACTTTTGATTTCTAAACAAAGTGAGGCAGCTAGCTGCTGATGGCGATCCACACGCGTTTGCTTCTTTGCACTGTTTATCATAAGTTTGTTAGATGAGATTTCTAAATAATTTTTTTAAATCTATTGAGAGTGGGAGTTTCATGTATAACGTCCACACGTGGCTTGCATGTGTGATTTTCATAAGTTCTCTAGAGATAGATATAAAATGAGATAACAAAAGAATTTGAATTGGGCGGTATGGTCCTAGTGGTATGCTAATTTTAAGAATTAGTTTCTGCTTGTTAAAATGTGGTCATTGCTTAGACATCACCTCAAGTACAACTTCATGAAGTCCTTCTTGCGATAGTGATGTGGTCTAGTAAGGTCCAATCGTTAATTTCATTTGTCATAAGGATAAGTTGACATGGATTGAAATTAAGCGACTAAAAGGTATATTTTAGTGCAGTGGGGGTTCATGTATACGCCCACACGCGTGGCTTGCATGTAGGATTCCTTGGGCGATTGGAGGTTTCAATTAATATTGTTTTATCAAAAGGTTACAATATTATTATTACGAATTATATGCGATCGTATGCTTATGTTTTACATTATCGTTTCGAGATATGTCTCTTACGCCGATAATCAATATGCTTCACAAAATCCGTTATCCGGTCCAAATTTTATCGAGTGGAAGCGAAACATGGAATATGTTCTTATCGTGAAGAACACATGTTTGTTCTCACTACTCCTAAACCCGATAACCTTATCGACGATCGACTAATGAGCGGAGAGTCAAGCGAGACTTTGGAATAAGTCGAACAATATGGCTAAATGTTATATGATGACTACTATGTCCAGGCTTGCATTTGCAAACATCGATCGATGGTAGACGCGACGATATTTGGTCGAGTCTCGAGAGTAAGTTTGGGCAGTCGGATCGGACGATCCGCCCACACAATGAGAGAAATCTTGGCGTGTAAGATGGAAGAAGGAAGTTCGATCCATGAACATGTCTCCCACACGACTCATCTCACGGATAGTCTTGATCGGTTTGGAGGAGGTATTGACGGCGAAGCGGATCGATATCATCCTCAATACACCGCCCAAGTCTTTTGAGAACTTTCGGCGTGAATCGATCATGAGCAAGACCGAGTTTACACTTAGTCGGTTGCTTAATGATCTCGTTCTGCGGAAGGAGTTATGGGAAAAGGAGCACATGCTCTTGCTAGCACGTCTAAGGGTCCAAAATTTTCATTGCAAAATGGAAAAGAAAAGGGGTACCAAAGGTGGAAGAAGGCAAGGCAAATAGTGGGAGTAATGGGAACAAGAACGTGGTTGCCACCGAGGTTTGAAGAAGCGAAAGGAGAGGCAAGTGCTTGAGTGCGGTGGGATCGGGCATTGGAAGGCCAGTGCCCTATGCTCATGCTCAAGTACGCCGCTTGCTTTAATAACGGAAACATGTTTAGCGACATTGTTCTACCCATTCTTGGGTAGTAGATACGGCGCATATCGATCATGTTTGTTACACCTGCGGGGTTCCTGCGGACAAGGAGTCTGTTTGATGGCGAGATAACGATCTCCATGGGCAACGCGGAAAGTCGAGGCCGTTGCGAGTTGGAGATGTTACTTTATGTTTGAGAAAGCAGTTTTAGTTTTAAAAGACGTTTTATATGTGCGGATTTTCATGGAACCTTGTTCTGTTTGAAATTATTTACTCATGGATATTCTCATTATTTTGATAGTGGTGTTTCTATCATAAGAAATGACGAAGTTATCTGTGTTGTACGTTATATAATTAAACTTTATACTATTTACGCCAAACATAATACCTATAACTATGTTGCGTCTTCATCAAACCCTAAAAGAGAAAGTTTTCTTAGAAGATGACACCACTTTTCTCTCGGCATCTTAGATTAGGTCACATCATCTAAATAGGATCCAAAGACTGGCTAAGAATGGGCGTTGGGTAATCTAGCTTACTCCATTCGATGCGCTAATCTGTATAGAAGGTAAGATGTCGACCGGACCCTTCAAAGCGAAGGGTTATAGAGCCAAAGAAATGTTGGAGTTAGTCCATTCGACTGTGTGGACCGATGTCCACACAAGCTCGTGGAGAATGCGTGCTTTGTCACTTTCATTGATGATTACTCAAGGTGCGGATACGTATACCGCTTCACCGCAAGTCCGAATGCTTTGAGAAATTCAAAGAGTTTAAGGCGGAAGTGGAGACGAAGCTGGGTAAAGTATCAAGTCATCGCTGCTCGATCGCGGTGGCGAATACCTCGATAACGGTTTATGGACTATCTAGTGAAGTGTGGGATTACCTCCCAACAAGCACTTCACCGGGCACACCACAAAGAAATGGTGTGTCGAGCGAAGAAATAGGACTCTTTAGAAATGGTTAGATCAATGATGAGCTATGCAACATTGCTTATTTCGCTCGGGGTATGCCTTAGAGACGGCGCATACTTGCTAAATCTAGTACCGCCCAAGTCAATCGAAAGACCCCTTCGAGTTGTGGTTTGGGCGCAAGCCTGGTTTAAGCCACATAAGGATATGGGCCCAAGGCACGTGTCTTTGAACAAGAAGCGACGAAGTTGGAGGCTAGATCCGACGCAAGGCTGTTTATTGGCTATCCTAGAGGAACGAAGGTGGTTTATTCTATAGTCTGAGGATCGGAAGGTCATTATTAGACTAATGCCGATTCTTAGAAGAGGATTATATGAAAATCATAAGTCCAAAGTTGAAATCATTCTTCAAGAATTAGAAGATGATCGTATTCCACCACCGATTAGGCGAAGGTGCGAGATGTCGAGTCTAGTGGGAGGATCGACACGGATACTTCAAGAAATTGAAGTGGGTCGAGTTCCACTAGAGATACCGACCGCATAAGTGGTACCTACCAAAGAAGTTGTGCAAAATGAGAGAACCACAAGTTTCGCACTTGCACCGTTGCCATTGTGCTGTAGAACCTCGTCGTAGTGGGAGGTTGTTCGTCGACCCGAGCGATTTATGTTCGTGGGTGAATCTTGGTTTAGTCGAGAAGCGAGCGAGCAATAATCGACCCATGGACATACTAGGAGGCGATGAAGATATTGATGCAAGATCATGGCACACCGCTATGGACTTAGAAATGGAGTCCATGTGACTATGGATGTATATGAAAGAACACTCTACCGGATGGCAAGGAAGCCATAGGTAGTAAGTGGATATCTGAGAGAAGAGAGATTAGATGGAGGGTTTCGCTTTCAAAGCTAGGCTTGTGGCGAAGGGTACACTTTCAGATTGAGGGCATCGATTTCGATGAGACCTTTTACCGTAGCAATGCTCAAGTCCATCGAAATTCTTCTAGCCATAGCAGCCCACTCGAACCTAGAGGTTTGGCAAATGGATGTTAAAACCGCTTTTCTAAGCAGTTACCTTGAAGAAGGTAGAGACATCTATATCGACAACACGAAGGTTATGTGGTAAAGGTGAAGAGCATCTAGTATGGAAGCTTAAGTCCATTTATGGACTTAGCGAACCTCGATCATGGAACTTACGCTTTGACGAGGTAGTAAAGTCCATGGATTTACCAGCTGCCTAGCGAGAGTTGTGTGTATCGGTTAGATGTCGGCGGTGATGTGGTATTTCTTGCACTTTATGTAGATGACATTCTTCTAGTTGGCAACAACGTGAAGTCATTATCGACGTAAAGTTGTTTATCCGATCGGTTTCAAATGAAAGACCTAGGAGATGCGGCGTACATTCTTGGGATCAAGGTTTACCGAGATCGCAAGAAGAAAATGTTGAGCTTATCTCGGGCGTCATACATTGATCTTGTGATTACTCGTTTAGTATGCGCACCGCCAAGAAATGATTGCTACCTTTCGGACATGGCGTTCCTTTATCTAAGACGCACTCACTATGATGCAAAGGAGATAGAGGAAATGAGACAAGTTCCTTACGCTTCGCGTAGGAAGTCTCATGTCTGCAATGCTATGCACGCGAGGCCCGATATCTGCTATGCAGGTGGCATAGTAGCTAGATATCGATCTAACCTGGACAAGCTCATTGAATTGCGAGAAGCATATACTCAAGTACTTGAAAAGGACTCGAGATTATAGGCTAGTTACCATCGAGATAGTCTAATGCCTTTGGGTTATCTGACTTCGGTTTCCAAGTCGACCGTGATGAGAAAAAGTCAACCTCGGGCTATGTGTTTACCTTGGGAGTTGGAGCCGTATCTGGCGGAGTGCAAGCGGCGATGCATTGCGGACTCTACCATGGAAGCCGAATATGTAGCCGCCTTGGGAGGCTTCTAAGGAGGTCAGATGGTTCAAGAACTACCTCATGGATCTAGATGTGGTACTGGTTTGCCCAAGAGTATCATAGTTTCTTGTGATAACTCGGTGCGATGTGAAACTCGAAGGAACCACGGACCCACAAGGCGACCAAACACATAGAGAGAAAGTACCATGTTATACGAGAAATCGTTAGGCGAGGTGACGTCTTGATTGAAAAGATTGATACGACGGAAAATCTAGCGGATCCATTCACGAAGAGCACATAAAAAGTCTACGATGGACACGTTAGAGGACTTGGATTAAACTTGATGGCACCCACTTAGAAAGGAAACTTTTGTATAAGTGGGAGAAGCAAAGTGATGGTTGTTTGTAATAGCTAGTAGAGACACATTGTATACTAAAAGTTTGCTTTAGTATAAGTGGGAGATTGTTGGTTGTATCTTGAAAGCGCTTTGGTTGAGCTTGTATACAATGTTTCTGTTACCACTATTACAATCTCCTATCTAAATTGAATACTTGATTGCATATATCTGTGTCCCCTTATCTCATATATAAGTTAGATCATACGATGTGTGAAGATCACGATGCGTATGATTGGTTAAGCAATGAGATATAAAAGTTTCACACCGAGACAACTTGAGGACGAGTTGTCGGTATAGGTATGCGGTATAGATAAGAAGTGATTTGACTTGGTTGCTTGTCTATCTTTGATGCGTCTACGGCGTATTGAAGGATCACGATGAGATGTGTTCTTCTCCTCGACCGTCGTGAAGAACCAAGATCTCGGTGACTTCGATGATCTAAACCTCGATAAGGTATTAGGTGAGTATGAGTTCGACCATCACTGACTTGTTATGGGTGAGGGTTATATGTTCTAACCCAGATTCTCCGCATCTTGGGTGGTGGCGATCTTGTATGTCACGCTAGTTATCTCATGTCGAGTCACCGTATCCGTTTAGGATGATGGCGTCCGTTAAGGAGCTCAAAGGTTTATTGTACTAAACCCCGCGGGTTGAGTTAGCTCAAGTACAATAATAAGGTTGAGTGGTCTTTGCAAGGAATTAAAGATATTAATTATTTTAAGCGATCGATTGCTATAAATAATTAATGGACGTCGATATCTTAAATACGTGGTTTCGTAATGTCTAAGTGCAAGCCCGACTCAACTTCGGTAATAAAGGGGTAAGTCAGCATTTATTCTCTAGTGGCATGAATAAATGTTTATAAATTAATTTATGTTCTGGGCTGAACATAAGATAGTTAATTTATTTGAGGCCCATCTTTATTCCTTGCATTTGATCCTGGTCGGCCCATCCAGGCCCGTTACTCTTTGGAAGAAATCGGCACCCCTCTGCTCTCAAAGGAAAGATTTTATTCTCTTTATCCTACAAGGATATAATTATATTTATGGTATATGCATAGATCCTTTCCTTATGGGATTAAGGTAGTGCATTATAAATATAAGGTAAGAGATAGAATCGAGGCTAATCCTCATAATTTGGAGCATTATTTTGCGTCCACCATCACCGTGTGATTCTAGAAAATAAGCTAGGGGTTTGAGGTGATTTCTTGTAGTATTCTCCATAGATCGTCCTCACTCGGCGTTGGAGATTGGGCATCCGGGATCTGATCCGAGAAGGTCAAAGCACGAGTCTCGACCGTTCGATCTGTTCATCCGTTCGATCCACCTCGACGGATCAAAAGGTAAACACGAGAAAACCCCTACGTGTTGCAATTAATTATATAGACGCATGCTATGAATATAATCAATGTATGGTGAATTAAATATCCAAGATAGATCCTCGGGGCGAGGGCTTAACATATGTTTTTCCCCACATCACATGCATGATATCACACAATTAAAAGAAACTGTATCAAGATGTTTATACAGTGAAGCTCAAGTCTCACGGGTTAAGAAAATGGTGAAAAACAACAAGCCTAAGCAATCTCAAGTCATTCATGCGTCATTTTCTAACATATCATGTGCACTATCATTAAATTTCACAAAAAATTTCTATCGTCATTGGCCACATGGATTAAAACACTTCACTTAACTCGTTGATCGACAGACACAAAAACGAACAGCAAAACAAAAACACGACAAAAGATCCCAAGCATAACAACTTAACAAAACAAAGCAAAACATAAGAAAGACTCTCAAACAACTCACACTCGAACACTCCGCCCCAAACTTATTGTCAACAGTGTGCAATGGAGGCAATAAGGTTTGCAGAAGAGAGTGATTGGGAGACATCTTACCTCAAATGTCGCGCTACTCCGACGGTGGATAGAATCCTCGCCATTGATGATATACCTTGGGGCTTAAAAACGGACAAACAAGACACAACAAAACAAAGAAAAACAAAAACACGACAAAAAGCAACACAAACGAAAAACAAAACAAAACACAAAAACAAAACAAGAAAACGTTGGGTTACCTCCCAACAAGTGCTTAATTTAACGTCTTTAGCTAGACCATCACTAACCTTTCTCAATCCGGCGTTTTGGTGGCAACAGAAATCCTTCCCAATTTGTGGATTCTCCTATACTTAGCATTCACGGATGAGCACCACTGACTATGGAAGTGGCCCCCCCAAACTTGAATGATTCACTCGGAGTTCCATGCCGAGTCCACTTCTTCCTTCTCGCAGCTTCTCGATTGGTCGAGTACCCTCCAAGCGCTGCGCGTGCGGCAAAGGTCGTGATCGAGTAGCAATCTTCCGGCTTTCCACTGTCGTGTTGCTTGATGGGCGTCATATATATTGAAATCTTGAGCTCCTCATCGTTAACACGAAATATGAGATTACCTTCACGCACATCAATCAACGCACGGCGGTTGCTAGAAAAGGTCCGCCCAGATTAGTGGTTGTTGTTTGAATTTGGGAATATCTAAAATAACAAAGTCGGTAGGAAAAACAAAATCCAATTCTTACCAACACATCTTGACGATATCTTTAGGATATGTGGTCGACCGTCGACCATCATCGATGAGATTTTAAATCGCTTCATCTTTCTAGGTGCAGCCGGTTGAATACGCTCAACGGCATCATTGATGCTCGCCCCAAGTCGCACAACACATTTGGAAAAGTATGCTTGGCGATCTCGCATTCTAACGAAAACCGCCGGATCCTTCGCTCGGAGGAGCTTTCTCCGCAAGACGGCATCTTTGCATTCTTCTGATAGGGAATTTTTTCAAATTTCCCCAATTTCTTCTTCTTTGTGACGCGTCTTTTAAAAATTTCAAGTATCCGGCATGTTTCGCAATACTCAAAGAGAGGCAAATTGATTTCAACCTTTGAAAATTTACGTAAACGAGCAAACTCCTCGTCATATTTCGATTTGGCTGAGTCGACTCGGAAGCGGGACCGAGGAGGGTGTGCGTGCGAATTTGCTTCGGGGTGCCTCATGGTCGACCTCGCGACCGGTGGTCGCGAGAGGATGCGCTCATGCCGCAATCCTTCTTCGCGTGCGAAGCGGCGCGCGAGTTCGTCTGTGACCTTCATCGAAATACTTGGCGGTCGCGCTTTGCGCCGGGTCGCTCGTGAACAAATCGGGGTCGCATAACTGATGGCTCGTGGTCGGGTGCGTGGGCGTGTGCTCGGTCGCGAGCTTCGTGGGGATAACATTTGACTCTCGTGATCGGGCTCGCGGTCGCGAGCTCGATCGCGAAGCCGCCCGTTACTTTCTTGCTCGCATGGCTTGGGTAAGCTTGTCCACCCTCGTGCGGATGGCGGCACCGATTTTCGGGTTCACCAGATTACTCGAAAATTTGCCCGTCTTTTGTAGTGCATTCAATTGTACTGGCTACTTGACCAACTGATTTTCCAACATCTTTACGTGTTTCCCCATAGCCGTCATAGTCGACTCCAGATGAGTTATTTTCTGCCCGGTACTGCTTATAAATGCACTCTGTTGAGTCGCCATCTGTTGCACCATATCTTCTAAACTTGGCTTCTTCGACTCTTGGATCATACCATTCATGCATCGTGAAGCTTCTTTGGAGGTTCTTGAAAATTATTCGGGTTGGCATATAGATGTTCGGATGATTTCTATTGTTTGGAGTGTATGCCGGATTCTCACAGACGGTTCCTTTGATTTATAAATGTCGTCCTCCGTCTCAATCGGCTCTTCAACAGTGAATTGCTTCATCACCGTCAGATCTCGAATCGACCTCGACGGCCGCTTTAACCATCGGGTTCTCTCCGTTGGCCATTGATAGGCATTGGCAGCCATCTCCTCTAAAATACGGCTCACCTCGTCTACTCGTCGGTTCAATAAACAGCCCCCGACGCATCCACAATGCTCCTCGTCTCGAAATGTCGGTCCTTTGTAGAGCTGCGTGATTTGTTGCTCCTGGAGAATCCATGCCGTGGACATCGCCTCAATAGACCTCTGAATCTCTCCCATGCCTCGAATAGTGATTCTTCGTGGTTTTGGCAAAATGGAGATTCTTGAAATCTCTGCGCTTTCGCCGTGAAAATATTTCGAGAGAAACTTCGCAAAGTTTTCCCCAGTGTCAATGCCATTCGGTCAAACTCTTGAACCAATCTTTACTGTCAGCCAGAAACCGAACATGCGCATCTGGATCGTGTCTTGTGGCACCCCATTTTGTTTGATGGTGTCACAAATATCGAGAAAGTCTCGAGATACGCATTCGGGTCTTGATGACTCCTCCCAAACCGCTTTCTCCTTGGACCATACCGATCGGGGCCGGCTTGACTCAAAATTGTTTGCATCCACGTCGCGGGCCCCATCCGCCTCCTTGGGCCTGCTCAAGGGAGGTCGGTACATAAAGTTCAGTGATCGTCGTCTCGAACAGGGACAAGGAGTCCAATATTCGCCATCCGGCGCGCGATCTCTCGAAATCCGCTAGCATGCGTGCAGCTTGCTCGGGAGGAATGCCCTGCTACGTGGATTAGCCGCCATTGCAGCCCGCCTCTTCTCGTCCTCTTCACCTTGAGAGCTTTCGATCTCGGGATCTAATAATATTTCAGGAGGTCCCTGAGATCTTGTACGCATAAACTACCTGGAGAAAAAGAGAGAATTTAGCTCTGGTAACAATAAATAAATAATATAATATATAACTTGAATTAATAAATCCAAATCGTCAAATTATTCCTATGTAATCTTAACAATCCCCGGCAACGGCGCCAAAATTTGATCGCTCACTTTTATAACACTAAAAAGTGTAAGTATATAGGTAAGTCGAGTATCGTATCCACAGGGATTGTATCACGAAAACATAGAAGCTAGCTCAACGATAATTCATCATTATTCAAACTACGTAAATTGGGTGAGAGGTTTAAGGGCTTGAATTTAATCCAAAGCAAAGGTAACCATGCGAGAAATATAAAATAAAGCAATAAAATCACGGATGAAAAAGCGAGATAAGCAAGACTAACCACAGGGATACATTAATCCTATCCACAACGTATGTTTATCCTGCTTCCTATTAGCCGATTTTAATCCGCACAAGATGGAAGATCACATATATAACCAACAACTTGATTCGACAATTGCGGTTGTAGATTACTAGTTTTCCTATTATCATTCGTCTCTAGGTGAAAACAAGCAACTCAAACAGATCACAAAGAATAAGCTTCCTACGGATGTTCCTATCTCACTTCGACTCGAGGTTTATCCGTGTCATGCATTCAATATTGATTGACAATTAATACGATTCACGTAATTAGCGGCAACTAGATATGCATCAAGATTGATCGAAATTAACACATATAAATAAGCACCAAGAATCATGAATCAATGCACTGAAGGTAAATAGAGATAACGATAATCACAACATATAGGATCGGATCATGCAAACCCTAGGATTAGAACAGAAATTACCTGACATAATTAACGGAATAAAATACGAATAAAACATAAAACGGAAATTAAATTCATAAAACCCGGATAAAAGCGTTGGATGAACAATTGTTGGTCTTGAATCCATCCCAAGCGATAAACGGAAAACAAAGGAAAACGATCGGACAAAACGTTTCGATCGATAACAAAGCGATAAATTAAACTAGAACAACGGAAAATTAAAGCTAGAACTAAACGAGATGAAAACTAAAGATTAAAAGCTTTAAAAACCGAGGAAAAGTCGTGGCGTGTCCGGGCGTGCGGGTGCTCGTGGAGGCGCGAGGGGTTGATCACTATTTATAGATAAGGGTGGAAACCACAATTTGCGTGCTGCCGCCACGCCATGACCGCTTCCTCGCGTTCGCTAGCTCGACATGACGTATCTCCAGCGTCCTCTCTTTTGCATCGGTAGCGCGCTCATTGGGCTTCCTCGCGACATGGCTAGCGGCCGCTATCCATGGTCGCGAGAATTAGGCGTAAACTTTCTGCCACTGGCGTGTTTGCTCATGACAGCGACTCGCGGGCTGCTCTCTCTGGCGCTTGCTAAGTTTAACCTCGCGCCACCTAGCGGTCGCTAGGCTGGTCGCTAAACTGAGACGATTTCTTTTTGTTTCGCTTCTTCGTTCCTTGCTTGATTATCAACATATAAACCTACAAAGCGTCGAAGGAGCACCCAAGAGCAAGATCTCTAAAATAGACAAAATCATTAAGATTCGATACATCAACGCATTTAACAGATCTAAATTCATCTTTAAATATCAACAATAAACGCGTAAAATACGCGTTTATCACTAAAAACACACTCAAATTTACTCATGATCGCATGCGAGGTAATTGTAGCGTGATAAGTTAACCCAAGTCGTCTCTCAAGTAAAACTTAACAGGGCTATTGTTCGTGTCGCACACAGAAAGCAATTAAATCTTAAACATTCTAATACCAACAAGGGTTTTGGACATGCAAGAATTAAAATACGAGAAATAAACAGCAATCCTAAGCTAGGGGTTGTCAATCCCGAGCTATACTAATAAAACATTAAATCTAAACCAGGGGTTGTCAATCCCTAGTTGAACTATGAAAGCAGGATAAATCAAAGCAATAAACGAAAGCAATATAAATTAAAGAAACATGAAAACAATTCATTGTCACTATGGAATTGAATCCAACAACAATCACAAAACGATAATACTATGAAACTAAATCCGATAAAACTGATAAATCCAAAAGCATAAATTGTTAAACAAGATTGTTCAATCAAAGAAATAAAAGCGTAAATTAAAGCGAGGAATCTAACTCGTAAATGCAAGCTCGGGAAGAAAGTCCAAGAACGCACAACGCCGCTTGGTGAAGGAAATAAAAACTGAGAACCCCCTCATAAAAATGACCTAGCGCGTTTATATATTAAATGAGAGTGAGCGCGGTTGAAAATGAGCGCAGGTTTAACGGAGGCTTCTGTTCTGTAGGTGAGCGCTGGTTTGGAGGTGAGCACCGGCTCGGAAAATGTTCTGCCTTGATAGCGAACGCCGGCTCAGGGTGAGCGCAAGTTGGGTGAAGAGTTCTGTCTCACAAGCGAGCGCCGGCTGAGGAGAGAGCGTGCGAGGGAAATTGTAGAACGTGCGCTTGGATGGAACGTCGGATGGGCGAGCATCATCGCCGGTTGTCGTGGGAATGAGCGCTGGCTTGGAATGGAGACCGCACGGATGAGCACGCGTGTTGGAGGCAGCGGGCGCTGGACGAAGGGTGAGCGCCGGTTTGACATCGAACGCCGGCTGCGCTCGGACGCTGGAGAGACAACGAGCGCAAGCTGGAGCATGTCACTTTGGCGCCGTTGTAAAAGCGAGCGGGCGCTTACGGGCGCCGGAGGATCGGCCGCGGCGACGGCGCCCGTGGAGTGTGGTGAGTGGGCACGGCGATGCGCGGTGTGGTGAACGCACGCAGGAGATGTGCAGCGGCGCGGAAGACGAGCGGGCGCTGGGCGCTAAGCTAGCGGGCGGCCGGGCGAGTGGGCGCTGGCTGGAACGCTACCGAGAACGCGAGTCGGGCCGGGTGGCGCCAGCGGGCGTTGGCGCGTAAAGCGGCGGCGGAGGCGTCGCTGTTCAGCCCGGATGAGAGGCGCATCAACGCTCCTTGGGCGAAGCGGCGGCGGCGTGCGCGGGGCTTGGCGGGCGAGCAACGCAGATTCGGCGTGCGGCGCGACGTGCCACGTCGCACGTGCGCGGGACTTTGATCATTCGCTCTGTTCTCCCTCTTCTGAACATCGAATTGTAATCCGTTTGCGCCTATGAACTCCTGTCGAGATGCTCTTCAATATATTTGATCCTTGGCAGATTCATTTCATCCTATTTAATGCCAATTTTCTACAAAATATCAAAACAAACCAAATAAGTTTGAATCGATAAATATTATCAAACAAACGGCATAAATAGGATAAACTACTGAAAATGACATATAAAACAATACCAAGAATAAGCACAAATTCATACCAAACACAACATACATACATCCCAATTTTGCATAAGAAACTTGCCAACTAAATCGTAATAACTGCTGTAATGTATAAATTTTTTTTTTTTTGCATCCTATCAAATTTAGTATGAAAAAAAGGAGTTGAATCTGAGATCAAAGCAATAAACAGCATGGAGCACTCTCATCTGCTAACCGAACTAGAGGTGTAAAACAATAAGGGGGTGTTTGCTTTGCATGATTAGGTTGGATAGATAAAATTAATCAAACCTAATCAAGTGTTTACTTTTGAGGATTAATATTTGAGGATATCCCAAAGCCCGGATTATTTTAATCATTTGAATTGTTCTCCATTAATTTTAATCCAACCAATATAGATAGGATTGAAATAATCCTCCAAATAAATGAAGAATTATTTATCACAATTTTAATCCTTCACTAATCATTTGTAGTAAACAAATGATTGATAGATAAAAATTATCTTATAACATATTTAATTCATCAAATAGTCAATTCTTCAAAATGCTAATCATGAAAAAGTAAACACTCCCTAAAGGAACAAGCCTAACAACATCCCTCTTCACTTATAGCATAGCACATATTAAAAGGAAAAGTGTTAATGACAAAAATATCCACAAATATAAGCTGCGTACTCAATTTACCTACGAGTATAAGAATGCTATAAAAACTACCCATTTATACTTGAAGAGAAAAGAATACCCTTCAATTTGTATTATTTTTTGGATGCACAATGCGTCAGTGTAGGGATGTAAATGGGTGAATTTTACCCAGACCGATTCGAAACCGTTCAAAACCTATTAAATTTTAAAGTAGCGGTTCCGGTTCCAGACCCGCTTTAGACTCGGACCGTTTAGATCCATAGTTTGATCTCGATCTGGTTCTGGTTACCGTTTAGATCCATAGTTTGATGGTCCGATCCGGTTCGGATCTGGTTCCAAAACCAGAACCAATACTTATTTATTGGTTGTGGTCCGAGTAAAACTCGTCTATTGACAAGCCTAAGTTTAAATAGGCTTGTAAATGAGCTAGTGTTATCCATATCGATTCGAAATCACTCATAACTCATTAAATTATAAAGCAACGGTTTTGATTTCAGTTCTGGTTCTTGTCTGGTTTTGGTTCCGGACCGCCGATCCGGACCGCTTAAGACCCATAGTTGATGGTCCGTTCGATCTGGATCCAAAGTCTCAATGGGTTGGTTCGCAACCAAAACCATTACTTATTTATTGGTTCTGGTCCGGGTAAAACCCACTAATTAACATCCCTACGCCAGTGTGTAAGATTACATTGTTTTTTGGATGCACTATGAGCCAGACTATTAATTAATGGGAATCTTGACCACTTTAAATTTAAAATAATGACTATTAGGTATATTTATTTAAAAATATTTAACTTAAAAATGAATATAAAATAATAACTTAATGATAAAAAATACTCAGTGACGAAGCCAATAATTTTTTTCTAGGGGCTTAAATAATTATAATTTTGAGAAGTTATAATTTTAATTTTAAAATAAAATTAGAAACTAATTATAACAATTTTAATAATAGTTTAATATTATTTGAGTTATATGACAATATTTAAAAAATAAAAAACGATCATCTCATAATTTGGATCTAAATGCAATGTATAGCGCCATCTTGATATAGATTTTGCATCAAAATGCTGCATTTTCGCACTCGTACGAAATATGGTGCATGTGAATAGCTTTACGTAAAATTAATGTGTATGATTGAAATAAAAATATGATCAAAACTACATAATATTTAGAATTTTAGTGCAATTAAGAGTTGGAGTAAAATGATATATATTCGACATAAACTTGGATAAAGAATGATAAATTTTATTCTTAGATTTTCGAAAAAAAGAACTTGTGATAATAAAGATGTGTATCAACACTTATATTCTAAAACAATTCTCATATATTGAATCGGTCTATATTTTGATTGCTCTATCATTAGAAAAATCTTTAGGGTTTAAAATGAGAATTCAAATAATTTGATGGTCTCTCAATTCAATGTCATCAAATATCTGAACCGATTAGACTATATTAGATCTTTAAATTAATTGTAGATTGCCTGTATACTAATACTTTTTCAAAAGTTGGGGGCATTGGTCCCATGTGGCTTCATTCTTGGTCCCACTTTAAGTGATCTATACCCAAAAATAAAATATTTTTACACACATAAGTACTTCAAATTCCGTGAACCACACTATTTTAAACACAAAACACAATCTCCTTAATCTATATATCCAAAAACAATGAGTCACTTTGAACGAGATAGAGATATCATAAAATATGATATTTTGGAGAAAAAAAATCATTATATTGCGATTTAGTGTGGTAGCCTCCGTGGGTATAACACCCATCGGTTAGCTGCTGATTAGCCGCCCGTTAAATTCAAGAACATGTAAGAGACATGTAAGAAATAGTCTATGTTGGGTGTGGTGCAACTAAAGTCCCACATCGGAAGTGAGAAGGAAAATGCCTTCTATATATTAAGAAGACCACTCCAAAATAGAATGAGGCCTTTTGGGGTTGAGCCCAAAAACAAATCCGTGCGGGCTTTTGGCCCAAAGCGAACAATATCATACTAATTGGACGGAGTGGTGGCGGGAGCAGTCCCTAACAGTGGTATCAGAGCCGACGGTTCGGCTAGGCCCAATATGTGGGAAGGACGAGGCTGCGTTCCGATGTGGAGGAGTACCCCCGATGAACTCACGATTGAATCCGGTGGTTCCTTGTGTCGAAAGTCTTCCTGCAAGAGTGGTCAGGCGGCGAATCCCGTGGTGGTAACGACGGTGCAAGATGTACGGATTATCGTTCGAGGAAAGGACGGTGATGTGGTCCTTGTTTTGAGGGGAGGATTGTTGGGTGTGGTGCAACCCAATCCCACATCGAAGATAGAAGGAAAAATTATCTTCTATATATTAAGAAACACACCACCAATTAGTATGAGGCCATTTGGGGGTTGAGCCCAAAAATAAATCTGTGATGGCTTTTGGCCCAAAGCGGACAATATCATACTAATTGGACGGAGTGGTGATGGTAGTAGTCTCTAATAGTCTATTGTTTAAAACGTTAGGTTGATTTGGTATATTTGGGTAGGCTATTTGTATCAAGAAGATCATAAAGATGCTAACATACTTATGAAATGATAAGCAAACTATTTGTATGATCACAACAAGGTTATTAAGCCTTACCATTAGAGGTGACAAAGTAGCGGGCCGGGCCAGCCCGACCCCGGGCTAGTCGGGCTTTTAAATATTTTGGGCCGGGCCTAAAATTTTTCGGGCCTAAAAATATGAAGCCCAAACCAACCCCGGGCGGCTTTGGACCAGGCTTTTTTAGATAATTTTAAATTTTTTAATATATAAAATTAATATTTATATTAAAAATAATTATTTGATTAAGATCTCATAACTCATTAACTTAAATAAAGAATCGGTGAAGAGAATATTTGAGCTTACTTATTCTTATGATAATGTTTCTTGATATCTTGACTTATTTATGTATTCATGCGATGATACTATAATGCAAGATGATTTTAATTCTTTAATTTAATGAGAAAAATTAGTAATTACAAATCAAAGATAAATGATATTATTAAACGTCAATCCGACTTATACTCATAAAATAATAGAACAAAATAAATTAATTATATCAGATATATTTAAGATCAATGATTCAAAATAGATTTTACATACTATAAGATCATTAATCATCAATGTATATATTTTGGAGATTATTTCTCTTATGAATTATTTTGAATGATTTATGAGGTTATTATTATTTATTTTTTTCGACCAAGATTTGAATTAGTAAGAAAATTGTTACTATAAAATAAATAATTATATAAAATATAATTAATATTATTAAAAAATATAGATATGGATATTAAATAATATTATAAATATATATATTTAATAAAATCATGGACTTTTTAGCCCAAAACAACGGGCTTTTTGGCCCAAGGTCCCAGTGGGCTGGGGTTTTTTCATGGACTTTTAGGCCCGATTTTTTGGGCATTTAATTTTGAAGTCCAAACCGGCCCAAACCCCGGTACCTCGGGCGGGCTTTTCGGATCGGGCTCATTTTGCCAGCTCTACTTACCATGTCGCTTTTGGGCTTTCTCATCCGAACAAATTTGGCACCAATAGCCAATGCTATCAGAGGACCAAATATAAAACCCCTTACTTCAATGCCTAAGACAACTCTGATGGTGTTATAAGATCACAACTAATCTTGCAGGTAAGATGCATTGTACTATTAGGGGATGTTTACTTTGCATGATTAGGTTGGATATATAAAATTAATCCAATATAATCAAGTGTTTACTTTCAATTATTAATGTTTGAGGATATCCCAAAGCCGGAGATTATTTTAATCCTTTGAATTGTTCTCTATTAATTTTAATCCAACCAATATAAGTATGATTAAAATAATCTCCAAATAAAGTGAGAATTATTTATCCCAATTTTAATCCTTCACTAATCCTTTATAGTAAACAAATGATTGATATATAAAAATTATCTTATCATATATTTAATCCATCAAATAATCAATCATTCAAAATGTTAATCATGAAAAGTAAACACCCCTTAGAATAAAAACCCACTTCAACTTGGTATAGCATAAATAAGTCCCTCATAACAAAGTTGACACAGACCATTCAATATTGACTAACCATCAATTTTTACATGTCATAATAAATCTTCCGAGTCCTCTAACATTAATTTTATACATAGAATCAAAGAGCAGAATCTCATTTGTAATCTACCAAATGACACAATAGTAAGGCTCTTTTTAGTTACAAAGGCCCAAAACATCTCATCCTCATTTCATTCCTCTAAAATATAATCAGAGTATTTACAGCTTCTGGCTTGGTATGGTTGGAATGGCTTGCGAGAGTTTTCTACAGCCCTACCTTCTAATACATCACATTCCACTCGGTTTATCTCTAAAACAAATCCAAGTATTGGCTAAAATTTATAGAACCAACTGTACCGTCCAAAGCTTTTCACAGTGACCAAGCAGCCCAGAACAACTAGAAAAGCAAACTTATTTCCCAATTACTGTATACAATTTGGAGACCTAATTTTCCCAAATATATCAAAAGAATAAGATACAAATTGTTTATTTTGTTGAAACTCCCCTTGATTCAGGAAAGACTATTGACACTCGGAGAAAATATGACTCATCTGATGATATGAACAAAATTACACAATTTGAAGCTGAAAATTTTCTGGAGAGCTACTTGAATACCTGCTGCAGCTGCGCAGCAAGTCAACGACATTCCTGCACACGGAGGGTAATTCTGGCAGCAGCATCGGATGAGGGCAGGGGCAAAAATCCATCGGTGGCTGTGAGATAGGGTTCAGTTCAATTTTAATTTTGGACAATAGATAATATTGAAAATTAATGACGGATTTGTTAAAGGTTAATTTGTAATAACTAGTCTCTTAAGTTCATAGAGTTGTTTGGTATGAATCTGTGCTGATTCTTGGTATTGTTTTGCATGTTGTCTTCATTAGTTTATCCCATTTATGCCGTTAGTTCAATTATTATTTATCGTTTCGGACTTACTTGGTTCGTTTCAATGTTTTGCAGAAAATCGGCATTAAATAGGATGAAATCTATCTACCAAGGATCAGGTATAATGAAGAGCATCGCGATAGGATTTCATAGGCGAAAGCGGATCCTATTTCGGAGTTCGGACGAAGGAGAACGAGACGAATTGTTGAAGTCGCGCACGGCCCCGTCGCATGGCCGAGCATCCGCGCCAAGACGCACGCACGACGCCGCCCGCCGCAAGACGCCTGCGCGCTTAGCGCCCGTCCGTCAAGACGCCCGCCGCTGAACGCCGAGCTAAAACACACTCAAATTCACTCGCAATCGCATTTGAGTTAATCGTAGCGTGATAAGTTAACACGAGTCGTCTCGCAAGGAAAACTTAACAGGCGATTGTTCATGTCACACACGTAAAGCGATTAAATCCTAAACATTCTAACATCATCGGGGTTGAACATGCAAGAATTGAAATATGGAGAATTAAACAAAGATCCTAAGTGGGGTTGTCAATCCCGAGCTAAACTAACAAAGCAATAAATCTAAACCGGGGTTGTCAATCCCTAGTTGAGCTACGAAAGCGATAAATCAAAAGTTATAAACAAAGCATATGCAATCATATTATTCATGGGTTTGTCAATCCTAATCTAAATCTAATTGCAAATAAACGAAAGCAGTGAAATCATTACGTAATATAAATCAACGGAACATGGAAATCCAATTCATCGTCACTATGAATTGAATCCAATAAAGCAGTAATCCAAAGCATAAACAATGAACTATAAAGTTGATTCCACAAGAACCGATAAATCCCAAGAATATAACTTGATTACAAGAAATCATTCAATAAACGAAAGCAAGAATTAAACTAAGATTTATCTGTTTGCGTCGATTTGTTGAAGAAATCCGGAAGAATCCATGGTGAAAAGTGGCTCAGCGCCGCGACGTGAAGAGAAAAACTGAGCGCCCTTTCTTTTGACCTAGGCGTGATATTTATATAAATTAAAGATGAGCACGGTTCAGAGCGAGCGTGAGCTCGTAAATCATTCGACTTGAAAGTGAACGCGGTTCGGAACGAACGCCACGGCGAGAAAACATTCGACTCCTTTGTGGCGCCACCAAAGTGAACGCGAGGAAAATAGGTGAAAAGCGCCGAGATGGGCGCTGATGCGCTACGGTTGAAGAGGCATGGCGCGGCCACGGACGGCACGAGCGAGGCGAGGCGCATGCGGCGTCGCGTTGGGAAGCGAGACTTTTCGGCCGGGCGGCGCGACGTCGTGAAGCTTCGACGAGCGCTGGCTCCAGCCACGGGTGTGCGAGGCGTGGGCGGCGCTAGGGCAAGGCGCGGTGCTGGGTGAGCGAGGGACGCCGGGCGCTGGATGCCAACGGCGCGCTGGGAGGCGCAGGCCGGACGAGCGCCACGGGCGCGGGCGAGGCGCAAGCAAGCCCGCGGCGGCGAGGCGCAGGCGAGCGCCGGTTCGCCTTTGAGCGCGGAGGAAATTGGCGAACGCGGGCTCGGAGCGAGCGCTGGCGGCGTTCGCGGCGGCGCGCGGCGGGCGCGGTGCGCGGGCGTGCGACGGGGTGCCGTGCGCGACTTTGGTCGTTCGACCCGTTCTCCTTCGTCTGAACTCCGATTTACGCACGGTTTTCACCTACGAACTCCTGTCGAAATGCTCTTCAATATATTTGATTCTTGGCGGATCCAATTCATCCTATTTTCTGTCGTTTTCCTACAAAACATCGAAACAAACGAAGTAAGTCCGAATCGATAAATATTAATCAAACCAACGGCATAAATAGGACAAACCATAGAAAATGACATGTAAAACAATACCAAGAATCATCACAAAATCATACCAAACAATAGAGTCTCTTGAGTTCATAGAGTCTCTTCAAGTATCTAGTTATTTATGAGTCATTATATATTTACATCTTTTGTATTCCTCTTGATATATATCCATCTTCTATAAATACCTCTCTTGGTATGTAGATGGATCAATAGATCAAGAGCTATCAATAATAAACCAAAGGCAAGAGCAGTAGCTTTGCCATCTATCTCCTAAATCTCTCTTTCTTTTAAAACTATCTCAAACAAA
Source organism: Salvia rosmarinus (assembly GCA_036937905.1). Taxonomy (NCBI): domain Eukaryota; kingdom Viridiplantae; phylum Streptophyta; class Magnoliopsida; order Lamiales; family Lamiaceae; genus Salvia; species Salvia rosmarinus. Next base: position 29,218,509 of record CM072816.1, on the reverse strand, counting down.
TTTGGTATCAGAGCAGGTTCATCGCCAATATGACGACAACCCCAAACTCCATTTTTTCATATACATCTAGCCAAATTCCAAATTTCAATGGTGAACACTATGATTATTTGAGTTCTCAGATGGAGACCATTTTCATCTCGCAGGATCTTTGGGACATAGTTGAAGAAGGCTACGAAGTTTCTACCGATCAAGAAAACGAAAAGGAAAACAAAGAAAATATGAAGAAGAACGCCATGGCGCTGCGAATCATTCAACAAGGTATCAGCAAAACCATCTATCCTCGTATTTTCGGCACCAAAAGGCGAAAGATGCGTGGGAAACTCTTAAAATTGAGTTTCAAGGATCTGAAAAAGCAATCTCCGTTAGGCTACAATCCTTATGGAGTCAATTTAACAACCTATCAATGAAAGAAGGCAATCTCATGAAGGACTTCTTCTCCAACGTTGCTGATTATTAACCAAATTAAGAGCTGCTGAGGTGAAGATCCAGAAACGAAAGTTGTTGAGAAAATTTTGGGAAGTCTTCCTCAAAAATTTGAATATATTGTAGCTGTCATCATCGAGACTAAAGATCTCAATAAGCTCTCCCAATATGAACTTATGGGGTCTTTAGAAGCACACGAGCAGAGAGTGAACAAATACAATCAACCCCTGGAGCAAGCTTTTCAAGCCAGAGCAAATATCTCGAAAAGTTCCATCACAAAGAAGGAGGAAACTCATCTCGTGGAAACTCCTCAAATAGAGGCCAAGGTAGAAATTCTCGACGAGGATGCAGAGGAAGAAGGGAGGACAAATTCTTCTCCACACCACAAATCTGGTAACTCTGACCTTGAATGCTCTATCTGTGGTAAAAATGGTCATGATTCTAAAGATTGTTGGTGGAAGTGCACTAGATGCAAGATTCCTAATCATTCTGATCGGGATCGTTGATTTTGGGCTGAAGCTATTTGTACTGCTGTCCACGTCCTCAATCGATCCCCTATGAAGGCGGTACGCAACAAAACACCATTTGAAGCATGGCATGGAAGAAAACCTGTTGTAAGTCTACTCAAAGTATATGGTTGCATTGCATATGCTCTAATTCCGTCTCAAAATAGGGAGAAGTTTGATGGAAAAGGTGAAAAACTCATCTTCATTGGCTATAGTGATGATTCGAAAGGTTATCGTCTCTTTAATCCAATTTCTAACAAAATGGTGCTTTCAAGAGATGTGATTTTAATTTGATGAAAGTGCAACCTAGAAATGGGAAAGTGAAGCTGCAGTAGCTGTTCCTATGGAAGTTACTCCAACGGAGGAAACTCATGATCCATCGAGTAATAATACTCAAGAAGACGATCCAGACTCAGACTCGGAAGATCATCCCAGAAAGTATCGGTCTCTTGAAGATATCTATGCTTCGTCAAATTTTGTTGCTCTCTTTGTAGGAGAACCTCAAGACTTTGAGGAAGCTGTAAAAGAGGATGTATGGAGAAAGACAATGGATGATGAAATGAGGAGCATAGAAAAGAATACGACGTGGAAGTTTGTGGAACTTTCGGAAGGGAAAGATGTCATCGGCTTGAAATGGATCTTTAAGATCAAGCATGACGAAGATGGAAGTGTGCATAAACAAAAAGCACGATTAGTTGCCAAGGGTTATTCACAACAACCCGGAATCGACTATACTGAAACTTTTGCACCGGTAGCTCGGATGGAAACAATCAGAACTGTTCTTGCCATTGCAGCCCAAATGGAGCTTGAAGTCTTTCAACTTGACTTCAAATCTGCCTTTCTTAATGGAGAGTTGGAAGATGAGGTTTATGTTTAACAACCTCAAGGATACGAAATAGAAGTCCAAGAAGGAAAAGTCTACAAATTGCAGAAGGCATTGTAGGGCTTGAAGCAAGCCCCACGAGCATGGAACAACAAGATTGATGCATATTTCTTGAAAAATGGCTTTGTGAAAAGTCCATCAGAATCATCACTCTACGTAAAGAAAACTGAAACTGATTTTATGATGGCTTGTCTTTACGTTGATGATTTGATTTATGCAGGAAGAAATGAGGCAATGGTGAGATCGTTCAAGGAGACGATGATGAAAGAATACGAGATGACTGATCTCGGCTTGATGAGGTATTTTCTTAGAATTCAGGTCAAGCAAAAGAAATGAGAGATTTTTGTCTTGCAAGAGAAATATGTGTTAGATTTATTGAAAAAATTCCGAATGGAGGATTGCAAGTTAGCAGACACTCTAATTGCCTTGAATGAAAAGTTGAAGTAAGAAGATGGTGCAGAGAACGCAGATCCTAGTCTTTATAGAAGTCTTGTTGGTTCCTTGATTTATTTAACCAACACAAGGCCTGACATTCTCTACTCGGTGAGTCTAATTTCGAGATTCATGGGAAATCCAAGCAAGATTCATTTTTTTGTTACAAAACGAGTTCTTCGTTACCTTCAAGTCACTAAGAACTTCGCATCAAATATGAGAAAGAAGAAAGCAATGATTGGTTAGCTTTACGATAGTGATCAAGGGAAGTCAAGATGATAGGAAAAGCATGTCGGCTACATTGTCGGCCTTGGTTCAAAACCGCCATGGACTTCAAAGAAGCGTAGTTCGGTTTCATTATCGCTACATAGTTGAGTACATCTCGCGAATGAAGCTGCACGAGAAGCGATTTGGTTGAGGAGAATTTTGAAGATTCTTCAACAAGATATCTCCGAACCAACTCCAATTTTATATGATAATCAGTCGGCGATATCGATGATGAAGAATCCTGTTTTTCATGCAAGATCGAAACACATTGAGTTGCGGCACCATTACATTCGAGACATTATTGGTAAAGGAAAAATTTTCTTGGAGTATATCAAGACAACGGATCAGCCAGTTGATATTCTTACCAAAGCCGTGGGCATTGAGAAGCTTCTTCAGTTCAAGGATGTTATGAAGATTACAAATTAAGAGGGGTGTTAAAGGTTAATTTGTAATAACTAGTCTCTTAAGTTTATAGAGTCTCTTGAGTTCATAGAATCTCTTCAAGTATCTAGTTATTTATGAGTCATTATGCATCTACATATTTTGTATTCCTCTTGATATATATCTATCTTCTATAAATACCTCTCTTGATATGTAGATGGATCAATAGATCAAGAGCTATCAATAATAAACCAAAGGCAAGAGAGTAGCTTTGCCATCTATCTCCTAAATCTCTCTTTCTCATAAAACTATCTCCAACAGGATTACCAACTGAATTCCGTCGTTAATAAGAAGTATAAAAAATACCAATTTTAATTCAACGATGAAAATTTAAAATATTTAAAGATTTAATGACAGAATAAAGACGAATTTAAAAATACATAAATATTTAACAAAGGATTAACGATGATTTTATTTGACCAAAAAATTAAAATAGATATTCCATTTCTTATAATAATGGATCTACGGCGAATTTTTTTTTTGTTGTCGTAGATTTGTCATTATCCACTATAATTTTATGATGCATGTATTGCTGTCGGTAATGTCATAATTTTTTGTAGTGTCAATTCGAAAATTTCTTATCCATAGTGTGATTTTTTTGGATTACAGAAAATTTATATAGATTTAGAAATGATGGTTTGGATGAATAAATTCTGTACGTATAAGAGTAGATAGTATTGTTGAGCTGATTTTAGATGAAAAAGTTTTTGGAGGAAACCAGTTTTTTTGTACTTTCTTGTCAAAAGAATCAAGACCACTCTTTATGGGACACTCTCTTTTCGGATTCGGATGTTTTGCTCTACCTTCCTTCATGACTTTATGGGTTGTTCTTATTTTTATTACTCCATTAATCCACTCTTGATTCCTCTAAACTCGCCTACCGGAAAGCGCCACGACTTTCTGCTTTTACTTCTCCAAGTTACCAGGTTGTCTCCAACAAAGGCGAAGTATCTTGCTGTAGATCTTCGATCTATGGGATTCCCGGCCCAATCCGCATCAGTGTAACCATGCATTCTTGAGTGTCCGTTTTTTCCAAAAAACAAACCATAGCCGCTAGTCCCTTTGAGATATCTCACGATCCTGAGTGCAGCCTCCATGTGGTCAATTTGTGGATTATGCATGAATTGGCTAACAACTCCAACAGCATAAGCGATATCAGGTCTCGTATGGGATAAGTAGTTGAGTTTCCCCACGAGGCGTTGATATCGCCCTTGATCGATTGCCTCGGCACCTTCAATTATCTGTAGCTTGTGATTCACGACTATAGGAGTATCTACAGGCTTGCATTCTAGCATCCCTACTTCAGTGAGAAGGTCCAGAGTATACTTCCTTTGGTAAATAAAGATTCCTTTGCTCGACCTAAGTACCTCAATGCCAAGGAAGTATTTAAGAGCTCTAAGGTCTTTCATCTCGAATTCAAGAGATAATTGTTTCTATAAATTCTTTATCTCTTCCGTGTCACTCCCTGTAATGATCATATTGTCAACATAAATGATATGGCAAGTGATGAGTTCGCCTCGCTTTTTCAAGAACAGAGTATGATCTGAGTTACTTTGTCTGAAACCGTAGCTCTTCATAGCGTTGGTAAATCTTCCAAACCACGCTCTCGAAGATTGTTTGAGTCCATACAGTGTCTTCCTTAGTTTGCAAACTTTCCCACTTCCAATGTCAAATCCAAGTGGAGCCACCATGTACACTTCTTCTTCCTCTTTTAATTCTCCGTGGAGGAAAGCATTTGTGACATCAAACTGGTGAAGAAGCCAACCTTGGCTTGCTTCTATAGACATCAAGATTTCACCGCACCCATCTTGGCCATCGGCGAGAAAGTTTCGAGTAGTCTACTCCATAAGTCCGGTATATCCTTTGCAACTAATCTAGCTTTGTACTCTCGATGGATCCATCAGCTTCTTTGATGGTAAAGACCCATCTCGCATCCTACCGGTCTTTTCCTCGAGGAAAATCGCATACTTCCCATGTATTGTTGCGAGCTAATGCATCCATTTCCTTTTCATAGCCTCGCCCACTGCTTAGATTTAAGAGCTTCTGCGTTTCTTGGCAACTCTTCTTCCTGGTATAAAGCCGTCTGGAAAGCTGAGGCAAGATTAGAGAGATTATTGTGAACACCTTTCTCAATTGGGTATCTCGCAGATTTGGTGACTCTCTTAGGAGAATATCGTCTCGGTGGCACGCCCGAGTACTTAGTGGTGGTAGCGGTACCGCTGATGTGCATCTTCGTAAGTTTCACGACTAATGGGCACAGGAGAATCAATCTCAATGGGGTTAGAATCAGTCTCGGCATGCTAGAATTTCTTACCTCGTAATCCGGATCGGAACATTAAGGTCGGGCTCATCGATTGAGATTGTAACGACGCTTCGAGATCGGCCACGGCGCCGTTAATCGACTCTGTTGGGACTACTTCCATGGAACCATTCGACATTGGCAACTAACTTAGTAGGTCACTGTAGTATTCCCTCGACTACTAAGATGGTGGTGATAGAAAATTGCTTCAAGGAAGTCGCAATTCATGGTGGTGAATATACGATGACTTGGGATCGAGCAGCGATATCCTTTTTGTTAATGTCATACCCCACAAAACGCATTTTATTGCACATGGTTCAAGTTTCGATGCGTTAGTGTTTGGGTATATGGAAAAACAGCAACCAAAATCTGGTGGCTTGAGAGTAAGGGGTATCGGTATCCGGCATTTTCGGATAAAACTTGTATGGGGTTTTGAGTTTGAGAGCTTTAGGTGGGAAGTCGATTTATGAGATAAACCGCTGTGGCAACTGCTTGTGCCGAATGAGAAGGAACTCGGATTCGATAATCAAAGCCCTAGTAATTTCAAGGATGATAGGGTTCTTTCGCTCGCAACCCCATTTTGTTCGTGTGTGGGACAAGTAGTTTGATGGATTAATCCGTTATCGTGGAAGAATTTGGACATAGGAATTCACAAATTCTCCCCGCTATCGGATCGTAGGTCCGATGTTAGTTTTGAACTATTGTTGATCATAGTGTAAAAGCGGGTGAATTTAGAAAACACTTGATTTATTATGCAAAAGTAAACCCAGTCATACGAGTGTGATCATCAATAAATAACAAAAATATTTGAATTTCTGTCCTCCAGTAACGGGAGCAGGACCCCAAATATCAGAATGTACTAAGGAAAACATGGAATTCACACGAGTGTCATTGGGTTTAAAGGTTTGTCTATGACTCTCGCCAAAACACAAGTTTCAGAATGGAAATCAAGAAATTAAGTTTGGGAAATAAAAGTTTAAGGTAACCCGTAGAAGGATGCCCAAGTCGGCGATGCCAAAGCCAAACAAAGATGAGTAGTAGTCCCATAGATCGGATCACGGCGCCTTTTGGCGAGCTCATCCATGTAGTACAATCCACGCCGCTCGATGCTACGTCCAATAATCTCCCCGTCCGGATATCTGTAGAATATAAAAAGTAGGATGCATTAGCACTGCAATTTAGTTCCCTAAGTGACATGGCTAATAGATGAGGGAGTTTGTGGGATAATGTGGGAACATAGAGACAATTCGTTATTTTCGAGTAGGAAATTTCTATCGTTCGGCTCCTTTAACGGAGTAATTTCTCCATTATTGTCTCGAACATAAGATTTTCCGGTTTCAATACGCATGAAAATCGCTTAAATCATATGTCATTGTATTTGTGGCACCACAATCAAATTTCCACGCTGCTTTTTCATCGGCAAATATTTTTGAGGAAACATTTGCTCGAGCCATAGACAAATCATAATTCAAGCACATACTATAAGAATCTCCAGAATAATTATCGGGTGGGTTGGGTATTTTACCTTCAAAGTCGAATGGGCCGCTATCAAACTTTTGAGATGGGCCTGAATTTATGTTTTGAGGCTTCTCGCCTCTTTCTCCTTCTCCAGACGCAGCCGCGGCTGTGGCCCTAGGTTTTTTTCCCCTTTTGCTCCACCATTCCTCCTCCTCGATTGACGTCATCGCCGCCCCGTGATTCGGCGGCGCTGGTCTCCGGCGCCACCATCGCGGCGGTGGCACCTCTCTGATTTGTCCTTCCCGTTTTGTGGTTATCCTCCCACCATTCCGGATAACCCACCAACTGAAAACACATTTCTTTGGTGTGTTTCGCCATTCCACAGTGGCTACAACGAAGCTTGCTCCGATCAATCCTCTCCCGGGATGATGAGCCACCATTTTTGGTTGGGCCTGATCGGTTGAATGTTCGAAACCCTTCGTTGCCATCGCTTCGCTCTGGGCTACAAGTCCGCTTCCGATCTCCTGGCCGGTGATGTTCTCTGAGATTTCGGAACCCCAGATGCCACGTCGGGCTGCTCCCCGTCGAATTAAGGCGTGGCGGCCTGCGTTCGATGAGGTCCATTATAAGTAGATCTCTCCGCTCGTGTTCGTATTTCATTTATCTAACATTTTTTGCTGAATTTCTCTAACATATCTCCAAATACGTTAAACGTTATATATATGTAAGTTCAGTAATGTATTCTAGTCACAATTTATCAGAAAAAAGATTTCTCTTATTAACTCATCCGATTTTCATATAAACTTTGTATTTTTTTTTCACAATCTTAATAGACCGACACGGACAAGAAGGATATTTGGAAAACAAAGGAACAAATAGTTAAATCCGAGTTGGGTGTTTTTATATGAACTATAGAATCCCAAGATCAACTTATGACATACTCTTCATCTTATTTTAAGTCCACATCATGACTAGATGTCGATCCAACTATTCAGCTTTGTATTTCTTCTCCGCGTTTAAATCATTGTTTTTTTTTGTTTTTTTTACAATCATGTTATACATAAATTAAATTTATGTGTTATTCTAATACTTTTAGTTCTCGTCAAGTTTATATTAGTGATGGTTTAACTCTTGGCTTGTGTCAAATTCATGGGAAACCATTGTGGCCAATGACACAGAGAGACAATGACAAAAGATCGAGTCATAACAACGATAATGTGAGAGTTTTATTTTGGATGGTTTTTTATGAACACTAGGTAAATATCCTCATAATTTCTTAACTGCTAAATCATTATAATTTATCCCTTTATATTCTTATTAAGATAAGATGTAGACTGGTATTTTACCAAAATCTCGAACCCTAATTCCAACGCCTCCTTCTCCACTGGTTTTATCCACCTTCGACGCCCCTCTCTCATTAAAGCCGACGCCGACAATTGAAGGATCCAGACAACGTCATTACAATGTCTCAAGTAAGCAATTCCTTATTCTAGCCAACCGATGCTAGTGAAATAGGGATTTGGATTTCAATTAAGATTATGAAATTTGATTTCTTGTTGAACTTTATTGTGTTAATTTATAAAATAGGACGAAATTTAATTCATTGCGTAAAATCAATCGAATTTTCCCCTAAAACTAGATGATTTTTTCATAAAATCGACGATCGATTTTATGAGAAGGGTCGATCGGTTTTATAAAAATTCGACCGAATTTATGCAATAAATTAAATTTCATCCAGTTTTACGAAATTTAATTTATTGCGTAAAATCGTTCGAATTTTCCCTTAAACCAGAAGAAATTTTCATAATACCAGCTATGGGTTTTATGAGAAGATCGACCGGTTTTATGAAAATTGGATTAGTTTTACGCAATAAATTAAATTACATCCATTTTATCCATTAATACGTGTTTGTACTTGTTTATTGTTTAGATTTATACTTGTTTATTTTTGGGATTTTTATTCGTCTGGTTATTATTGTAAATTTAGAGTATAATTTTTTTAACACAGTGAATGATTTTTAGATTTATAGCATAATGTTTATTTTCGAAGATTATTGTTTTATTTAGTGATTTATACTCCATGTTTATTTTGGAAGCTTATAAATGTAATTTAACAAAATTACATATGTGTTTTTTTGAAATTTGTGAATTATCAATCTCATTATCAATTTAATTATCAAATGCAGTCACAATTTCCAATATTATAATTGAGTCGAGGATATTAATTAATTTAAATAATTATTTATTCTTGTATTATATTAATTAATTGACATTGTACTATGAAATATGATCTTATATTTTTGAGGGCCGACACAATTATTGTAAATTCAATTGTCACCACTTATTATAGAGTTGAGTATTTGGATTATGTTAAGACGAGGTTGCTTGAAGTTGATGGTTAAACATTGCTTGATAGATTCTTAACAAGTTATTTTGGTTATCCAATCGATTTTAAGCCAGGGAATAAGTGCACTATGGTTATAAACCATGTAGTTTTCCGCCAGATAGAGAGCTCAAATCAAGAGATGTGGTCTTTTATAAATAAGACAAGCAGTTGTTTTTCAATTAGAGATTATACGCTTGTGATCGGCCTGCAGTTTGGATCGTCTTCATTTGATGCCTCAATAGAGTACAACTTACGACATTGTGAAATTTATAGGACTTTTTGTCATGGCCGACAGATGACAGTTGCAAAACTATTAGATAGGTTCTACAACGCTCACATTAATGACCATTATGATAATTTATACCTTCAAGTTGCACATGTTCTAGTGCTTTATGCCATGGTGTTTGCGTATGATGCTACGAAGACCTTGGCTGACTAGGTTTAGGCTTTGGTTGATGATATAGATGCTTTTGGATGATTTTTGTAGGGTGCATACTTGTATCAAATTTTGAGGTACTATTCAAGGCATTGCAAATCAAATACGAAGTACAATTTTTACGGACCAACCCAGGTGTTATACATTTGGTTGCTTGAGGTCATACTAGAGTTGGGTAGTATAGCAGAAAAATATGTCGATGCTAACTTGCATTCGAGATTCTGAAGGTGAAGGCTCCGTGGTAGACCTGAAGTGGCTAGATTACAGTCCCTATTTGAGCGAGAGATACTAAATATATTAATTTATTTTTAAAATATATATATTTCATGTTGTTATATATTTATTATTCGATTTACTGTTATGTTTTAATTTATTGTATTATTGTAGGAAAATTATTTTATTGAGATCACCGCCGACGAGACAGAGCTTGTCTCCTTTTACCTGCAGTCCATCTCATACTTTTCTCCACTCGATGTGCACTACGAGGAGCCGAGCAACCATTGAGAGAGGAATGGCAGTTTACTCGTTGACCTGCTCGTCCCGTGATGGACAGTTATAAGCCGGACGTAGAGGCTCCACGTTCAAGACGCAGTCAGAGGATGTCGTCGGTTGAGTTCGTTGAGACTGATGTTGCTGAGGAGCCACAACATCAATTTGTGAAGAGTCGTCGATCTATGGAGAGACGGGATATGGAAAAACATGCCAGACAATCATTTTCTTTTTCTCGAGCAGTGGTGGTGAGCACCACAAACGTTTTAGTGCTAGTGATCGTTGTTGGATCCAGGACACTATTCAGGAGAGTTAAGAGAGAGCAGTGAACACTATCGAGCAACGCATCGAAAAGTTGATCGAAGACAAGTGGATTTCAAAGATCAAGAAGTGGTTCGAAAGTTTTTGGATAAGACTCGATGTGGTAGCTCACATAGTACTGATACTTATACACCCGTTCCTCGTGCCATGCATCATCCGAAGACGACGACGAGAGATGAAGATCAAGAAGTGGTTCGAAAGTTTTTGTTCTACTTAGTCGCTCGCAATAGCACGAGTCCCTATAGCGTGGTAAGGTCGACCCAAGTCGAATCTCTCAAGGAAGACTTAACAGGGCTTATGATGTGTTACGATGAAAACGATAAATCTAAATCCTAAACTTGATAGGGGGTGAACTTAACAAAGATTAACAGGAAATTAAATCACGCAAACGATTCAAACAATTGTTCAAGCAGTTCAATAGCAACAGGAGTAATTCAAGAGTGTGAGAATAACTAGGGTATTAGGGTTCTTCACCTTGATTAATTGAATTATGCTTGGTCAAGAAATCTACCTATTCATGCAATCTTCAAACCTCAATCCAAACACTCGACTTTCGTTCTGTGGGTTAAACCTAGGTTATCAAATTTCACAAATACCTAAACTATTAGAGTACCCATTTCCGGTAGCCTCTAATCCAATTGATTCCTATGATGCATCGTATTTATCTCTCGATAATGCACGACACACAAACAATTAAATGGTGATCAATCACTTAACAGTAAACCTTAGGATTCAATTGGTATACTCAATCAAAACAAATAAACAATTAATCAATTTGAATCACCCAACCCTAGAAGAAAATTAGTTCATGCTCATCTCATGGATCAAACAATTATAATCGATAGAAATTATTATCCAATAATTCAACGGAAGAAAACTGAATAACAATTCTTACAATCGTAAAAGTCGTTGATGAATTTCTTCAATCAAAAGTCTTGAATCAATCAAATGAAAAGGAATTACTTGGAAGAATAATGGAGGAATAATTCGCGTGGAACAAAGCTCTCAAATAAACAGACGGATGTAAAATATTCAGAACTAGGTTTTTTAGCGTGTGTTTCAGTATTTATATCAGAAGAAATTTCCGCCCAAAGACGGACGGAAATAGCAGCACGGACGCGAGGAGTTTCTGACGAATACCTCAAGAACCCAAATACGGACGGAGCGGAGCAGCCGGACGCGTCAAGCTTCTGGACACACGTCCAGCGCCGGCTGGGATCAAACGCCGGACGGAGGCTTGCTGGGCTAAGGCACGCGTGGAGGGCGCTAGAGAAAGCAGCGCTTGGCGCTGCCATTGCGCGAGTGGGCGCTGGACATCCAGCGCCAGACGGAGGTTCGCGGGCGCGCGGCGCGAAGGCGCTGGAGAAGGCAGCGCTGGGCGCTGGCCTTGCGCGAGAGCGAGGCGTGCGTGGGGTGAGAAGGCAGCAGACGCTAGCTTCGCAGTGTCGGACGGGCGTGGCATCGTGCGCGAGGTGCTGAGCGCCGGCTGGCTATTGAGCGCGCGTTGGAATTTTGTGAGCACGCGCTCGTAGCGAACTCGCGCGGGATGGCCGAGGTGTGCGTGCATGGGACGACGCTGGCGGGCGCGGCGGGCGCTGGGCGAGGTGCACGGGGCGCGCGGGCGTAGGGCCGTGTGACGGGTGCCGTCCGTGACTATAACAATTCGACTCATTCTCCCTCGTCTGAACTCCGATTTACGCACGGTTTTTGCCTACCAACTCCTGTCGAGATGCTCTTCATTATACTTGATCCTTGGTAGATTCAATTCATCCTATTTTATGCCGTTTTTCTACAAAACATCGAAACGAGCGAAGTAAGTTCGAATCGATAATTATTAATCAAACTAACGGCATAAATAGGAAAAATCACTGAAGACGACATATAAAACAATACCAAAAATCAACAAAAATTCATACTAAACAACTCCCCCACACTTATCCATTTGCTTGTCCTCAAGCAAAGTCTATACTAGTAAGAATATGGAAGATAACTCATGCAACTTCACTCTTAGTCTAATCAATCAAACCTTATTGCTTTCCCCCACACTTGGTGTTTACGCATTCAAAGATAATGTGAAATAAATCTAGGACGGCAATTGATTTCCAATAAATAAAAGGGTAACCTCTGCTCGCACCGATTCTCTCCGTTAGGGTGAACTAACTAATGTGGTCACCTTTAGCAACAAGTTTTTTTTTAAGCACATAGAATGTTTTAACATATTTTGGAACAATGTTCGAAGGTGAACGCTCGATGAACTCGAGTTTCTATCGTGGTTTTCCATGTCCATTTCTCAAATTACGAGAAGAGGGATGTAATCCCATCCTCCATTTCAACAATCTCATTTTCTACTCTTTTCCCTCCTTATCTTCTTTTTTTCTTTCTTTTTTTTTTTTTTTGTTTGGTTAATTCTTCCCACAGGTGCGCGTAATCCTTTTTCTTGTCTTGTGTTTGTGTATGCTAGGTCGTCGAAGTCTTAAAAGGAAGTTGGCACCTGTGTTCGACAACATTCACATGGTAGGAGAATTTAATCTTTCGAACTCGGAAGAAGAAGGCTCGTCTGAAAGTGAGATGAGTTCAGCGACAGTTGAGCACGAGAATTTGGAGAGTAGATCTCCAAGTGAGGAATCTGTGCCAGAAGAAATGGCAGAAAATGGAGGAGGTCATGAAGAAGTTACCTGTGTTGAGTCACCGTATCCGTTTACGATGATGACGTCCCCTTAAGGAGCTCAAAAGGTTTATTGTACTAAACCCTGCAGGTTGAGTTATCTCAAGTACAATAATAAGGTTGAGTGGTACTACTTAAGGAATTAAAGATATTAATTACTTTAAGTAGTCAGATCGCTATAAATAATTAATGGACGTACGATATCTTAAATACGGGGATTCGTAAAGTCTAAATGCAAGCCCGACTCAACTTCGAAAATAAAGGGGTAAGTCAGCATTTATTCTCTAGTGGCATGAATAAATGTTTATGAATTAATTTATGTTATGGGCTCAACATAAGATAATTAATTTATTTGAGACCCATCTTTATTCCTTGCATTTGATCCCTGGGCTGGCCCATCCAGGCCTAGAGCTAAGGTGAAAATCGTCCCCCTCTCTCTAGAGTCCTACTGGGACTCTAACTTGATCCTCTCTATCTTAAGTGATATGATTATATTTATTAGATATGCATAAATCCTATCTAGATAGGATTTGAGAATGCATTATAAATATAAGGTGAGAGAGAAAATCAAGGCTAATGCTCAAGAGATATTTTCGAGAATTACTATCTCTACATAGTGAGAATTTTCGAAAATTGAGAGAAAAGAAGAGACGTTTTTCTATAGCATTCTCCATAGATTGTCCTCACTCGACATTGGAGTTTAGGCAACCAGCATACAGTCCAGAAGATCAAAGCACGAGTCTTGATCCATTCTACTCCGATGATTCACGGTAAACACGAGAAACCCTACGTGTTGTAATTAATTATATAGGTGCATGCTAGGAATATAATCAATGTATGGTGAATTAAACATCCAAGATAGATCCTCGGGAGAGGGTTAAAATCAGATTTCCCTACATGTTCCTAGTTTAGATGTCCCTCGAGACAATGGACATATTGAGCCGACTGATCCAGCATTACTGACGTCTTATGATAGAATCGTATATCAACCGACTGATATTTTCCATCGTTACTCTCTCCAGATCCATGGTACCAGTTCTGGAGACACATATCATGAAGAGTCAGCTCATCATTTCATGCCCGGACTGGGCCTATTTGGTGAGTTGACACCTCAGAACGTCAATAGACATGTATATAAGTCTATTCAGCAACAGATGGAGCAAGATATAACCATTCAATCTCATTTTTGGTAGGTTATAGTATTTCATTATATTTGTTATGTTTTTCATTTTACAACAATTGATATGCTTAAATGTTTGTAGTTGGAAGTCCGGAGAGATGGATATGCACGGAGACCTTCGGCTGCACTAAGGTCATAATATGTTAATAACCCGATACCACGTCCAGTCCCCCAAGATGTATATGTGAACTATGAGCGTTTCTTGATGAGATCGAAATGCTTCTATGGTTCTTAGGGATAGTGATAGGCTGCTCCCTAATTGATTTTTCTAAAATATCAAAAATCCAGATAAGGCTTTTGATATAAAGGTAAGTACTTTTATACAATCTAATTATTTTTGAACTACATCTACATATATTAACATGTATCCTAAAATAATTTTCATTTTTGTTGCTACTAGTCGATCTATTCATGATACATTTGAGGCTCAGATTGATAGCCTGGATGGACTATTGGATGAGGTGGATTGTCAGAACACAATCATCCTCGATATCATTTTTTTCGTAAGTATTGCGTCTTTAATACAATCAATATATATTATATATATGTAATAAAAATCTAAATTGATTTTCAAAAATACATGTATAATAAAAATCTTAATTAATTTTCAATGTTGAACAGTCGTATTTACAAAATTCGTGGATTGATATATACCAAAATATTTCAAAAATATTTCAACAAACACACCAGAACAAGGAACAAGTGATGATATCCGAAGAAAACATTGCTGAAGCATGGAAGCCATCAATGAAATATGTTGTTGTTGTCCATGTCCATGATGTGGGCGGAATCAAAGACTATGGTTAAGTGCCATACATGTAACTTATTCATACAATATGTAGCAAAAATGGATTTTTCATTGTTTATTTTCTCTAAATATTATTTTTTTTATAGATCATCATGCCATGCATTATTGATAGATATTTCATGATATGTCGCGTGGATATGAGATCGAGTCATTGCGTGCTTTTTGACTCGCAATATTGGCATTGGACAAGAACAATGGGATACGAGGATGTTGGAATTTTTGTGTTTGCATAAGTTATTACTGCATTTCCTTTCATTTTCGAGATGGTTCGATGATAACTACCACTGCATACCAGAATAGAACAATAATGCATTTATTAGAGCAATTGCATCTTTAGAGCTATTTGACCAGAATGACGATGTCAATGCTGGTCCATTTGCGTGCATGATTGTAGAACGTCTTATTTCTGGTTCACTGAGCATCGAATGGGGTACGAAGAACGTTGTACCATATAGAAAAAAAATAGGTGGTAGTATATATGAGTTATGTAAGCACATAAGAAGAAGAAAGAAGCGTCGACCAGCAGAAATTAGCATATATTATCTTATGTAATAAATTGTTAGTTATATAATTTTAGTTATATTATCTTATGTAATGGATTTTTAGTTATATTATCTTATCAGTAATGGATTAATTTCAATCTTAATCATTTAGAATAATTTGTTCATTTATTATCGGTAATGGATTAATTTCAATTTCAATCTTCAATCTTATCGATAATTGATTAATATGTTCATATATTCTAGAGTTATTTTGCATATATTCTAAAGTTATTTAGACTTAATCATTTCAATCTTATCGATAATGAATTAATTTGTTTACCTAAATCTATTTAGACTTAATAATTTCAATTTTATTTTCCCACATCTTCGTATGAAACTCTTCTTCGATAATATCGGTGGAAATATAAAAATCGATCGAAATAAATATAAAACCGATCGAATATTATGAAAAAAACCGATCGAGAAAATTATAAAATCGATCGTAAGATTTTTTTCGAATTGAGGACCGTTTTTATCGATGATTTTATCGGTTTTTTCATTATATTCAACCGATATTAGCATTATTTCGATTGATTTTTTCTGATTTTATGTTTTATTCGAAATAATAACATATGAAAATTATTTTATATCTTGTAAATCCCTAATAGAACTAAAACTCACATTACATATCTAAAATATAATGTCAATTTCATCACACTAAATCACATTAATCACTTTCTTGTTCCTCAACACGTTGTGGAAACCTTCTTTCGTGTGTCCCAACTCCCTACAGTGACTGCATCTTTTTGGTGCTCGAGGATTCACCATCTTGGATAGTATTGCGTCTTCGTTTGCCTCTCTCGTCCCCAGATGGAATTCGACTCGATCTTGAACGCCCAGCTTGTCGTTGCACAAGAGATGACATGACAATCATGCGAGCTATTTCCTCTGGTACAACCCAATCCCATAGGTTTGGAAGAGAATTCACTGTGGCTGAGTACGTCACCACTAAAGTTTCTTTCGTGTAATAGGTCTCCACATAATCTAAGATTGATTTGCCAGATCCACTGTCACAAGACACAGTTAATATTCTAAACATAAAATTTATTAGATATAAACAAAATTAAAAACATACTCAATTACAGCGATTGCATGCGAACACGACAAGCCATCTAGATCAAATTCATTACAAGGACATGTTTGCTGCTGAAGATCGACCAAATAGGTTTTGTCACCATCGAAAATCTTATACCTTCGATCTGCAATTCTCCACCGAGTGTAACGACGACTTTTTACCATTTCTACACTAAGTTTTTCTACTACCACTTCACTCAGGCTGTCTTCATTTTGTTTGACCGTTGCTCGTCTATCAATGAACCATCCCTCAATAATCAGACTGATCGCTCTATCATTGAGCACATTGGAAGACATTTTGCCCACAACAACCGCTTGTTGAATGACTCAACCTCATTCGATGTAAGAAAACTGTAACAGATTACAGGACAATGTGATCGAGCCCACCTAGGTGTCCAACATTAATCAACTTCTGATAGGCTGCAGGGCTCATGTTTTCGATAACAGACATAACATGGTCATATTCTCGCTGCTGGTATGCATATATAGTTTTGTGGTACATGCTCGTCACATTGCCACCATGATGCTTAATCTTGCCAAGCACATGATAGTAGCATAAGTCGTGGAAAGCTTCAGGAAATACACTACTTACATCGTTTGCTATGGAGACATGTGTGTCTGAGACAATCAATAGGGAATCGCTAGTCTCGAACGCTCTACGAACCCGTGAGAGGACCAAATCCACGATTCATCATTTTCAATGGGCCCAACTGTTAGGATTCATTCTTGACAACATCTAATGCGCAGCGGAATAAAATCATCAAGAACATATCTAGATCTATAATTAAATAAACGAAGAGCCCTATGTACACGAGGATCGATGACTTACGTGTTTGTAACGCTTCCAATGGATTAGTAAAGCTTCCAAGCTTCCAATGTATCCTTCGAGATCGTTTCCACAACTATGGTATCCACGTGTCTTTAATCAGGTGCAGGAACAATCCTTGATGTCCAAAATTCAACGAGAGAAGCCAAGAATCTCCTATCAATTTTGCGATGTTTTCTCAAGTGTGTGTTCTCTGTAAATCCTCTTCCGTTAATCACAATGATTAACTCTCTTATAAAAGATAACCACCCACTACCTAGTTTGTATGGGCTTTAGGTTTAATTAATTAATGTCCAACACTTAATTAATTAGGCCCATAATCTAATATCTAGTCCATTTAACTTTCAATCTCCCACTTGGACTAGCATTAGACAACATACCGTGCACCATGCATATATCCTTGAACTGATTAACAATACACTTGATAGTGTGACCCAATAGGCCCCCATTACCGACGATGATCTAATCAAAGTCTGCACAAAACTCTTGGACTACGTTGTGCAGCGAACTCGATATATGACGGACGTTTACGTGGAAAACAGTAAACTAACCTTTACATGAAGTTTATGTAATATCCTTTCATTCATGACACACTCGATTGAGCCTAGGATTTTGCTATGTGTCTATCCCAATAGCTCAACCATTTTTCTCATCTTTATTATAAGACCCATATGATCATATTCAATTACTTTAATCAATATATCTCTTCATTGCCCAATGACTTTATGGTCGAATAATATAGAGAAAATAAGTGCTCACTCGAAAATCTAATCGAGGAATGAATCCCATTCTTGGCTCAACTACCATTTTCATTTGTCTCATGATGCACCCAATCCAAGCCGTGTCTTGCCACTCGCAAGCATTGCCTTGGTCAAAGTCTGACACTCAATAAACAAATGTGTAATGACCTCAAGTCTAAGGACTATTACATACTCCACACACTAAGAAATCGTAGACATCAAACAAACGATTTAATAGTGGGGTTTACCAATTCTCTCCAAAGTATTCATGTGTCCATCACGGATATCAAATATGTAGTTGTGAGAACCACTACATTCTCTAAGAATGTGATGCAGACTACATGCTAACCTATAACATATCATCAATATCCCATTCTTGATGATCATTGGTTAGGGCTATTTTAGAATTATACTATATCATTGATGTCTCATAGCAAAAATGACAATGATAATTCAAGGGAACAAATAAGAGAATAACGACAAACATCAAAATAATCATTCCATTAAATGCACAAAACCCATAGATAAAACATTATCTTCGATTGTGATCAAAAGAAAGTATGTCTCAACAAAGGAGTTTCTAAAACATACAAACTATAAACTCCCACTGAATCAGAGCCAATTTCCCACATGTCTAACACCCAAGCTCTCAAAATGTTTGTTGTATTTTTCTATACACAACGGCTTGGTAAAAGGATCAGCTAAGTTATCGTCAGTGGGTACTCTTTCTAATTTTACATGTCCCATTTCTATTATTTCTCTAATCAGATGATATCGTCTTGGAACATGCTTGTTTCTGTTTGTGGCTCTTGGTTCCTTTGCTTGCGCGACCGCACCAGTATTGTCACAGAACAATGGTATCGGACCGCTTGCACTTGGAACAACATCCAATTCTTTCACAAACTCCAACAGGGCAACCGCCTCTTTAGCAGCTTCAGATGCAGCAATATACTCGGCTTCGGTGGTGGAGTCGGCAGTAGTAGTCTGCTTGGGCTGCTCCAACTCACCGCTCCACCATTGAGGATGAAAACATATCCAGATCGAGACTTATAGTCGCCATGGTCTGCTTGAAGCTAGCATCGGTGTACCCAACACCGATAGCTCTAGGCGCCCACCATAGACTAAGAAATATTCTTTAGTCCTTCTAAGGTACTTAAGAATAGTCTTAACAGTTTTCCAATGTTCCTCACCGGGATTTTGCTGAAATCTGCCTGTCATGCTAAGCGCATAGGCCACATCTGGCCTAGTGCATATCATGGCATACATGATTGATCCTATAGCAGAAGCATATGGGATCCTTTTCATGCAAGCAACTTCTTTGTCATTAGAAGGACAATCCTTCTTAGACAACTTGATGCCATGTCCCATAGGAAGAAATCCTTTCTTAGAATTTTCCATTGAGAAACGCCGTAGCAATTTGTCTATGTAAGTGGATTGTGACAGCCCCAACAATCTATTAGGTCTATCCCGATAGATCTTGATCCCAAGGATGTAGGAGGCCTCACCGAGATCCTTCATCATAAAGGATTTAGATAGCCAGTCTTTCACGGATTGCATCATGGATCGGTCGCCCCCATAATCGTAATGTCATCGACATATATTACAAGGTAGACAATGTTTCCATTCTCGCTTACTATAAACGCAAGGATCCTCTTTGCTTCGACAAAGTCAAACAATTTGATAGCTCAGTCAAAACAAATGTTCCAACTCCTCGATGTTTGCTTAAGTCCATAAATGGACTTCTTTAGCCTACATACTGCATTCGGCCTCTCTTTGGACACAAAACCTTCAGGCTGAGTCATGTAGACATCACCTTCTAGTTCTCCATTGAGAAACGCGGTTTTGACATCCATTTGCCAAATGTCAAAATTGTAGTATGCAGCTATTGCAAGTAATATCCTAATGGACTTGATTTTTGCAACTGGTGAAAAGGTCTCATCATAGTCAATGCCTTCACGTTGACTATAACCCTTTGCCACCAACCTAGCCTTGTAGGTTTGTATCTTACCATCTGCATCTCTCTCTTTTGAAGATCCATTTGCGCCTATGGGTAAACCCCATCTGGTAAGTCATCAACTAGTTCCCAGACTAGATTGAAGTACATCGAGTCCATTTCAGATATTAAGGCTTCTAGCCACATCTTTGAATCGGTGCCAGACACCGCTTCATTATAGGTCTTAGGTTCATCATCATCCGATTCGACTTCATCATCTTGGTTCTCAACCATTAGATTCAATCTTTCGGGTGCACGACGAGTCCTCTGTGGCCTATTGAGTTGGGTTGTTTGCGCAGGTTCATGCTGTTCATTCTGAACGTGAGTAGGTTCCTCCGTGTTGATCTGATCAACATTTTGGATATTCTCAAGAATTTCATCATGATTTTCTTGAGGTGGAGGTGGCACAACTATTGTGTCATCTTGTACTTGATGAATCTCATTGTCTTCTTGAGATGGTTGTGACCCTCTAAGAGTCATTTCCCCTCCCAATAGATCATCAAATACTCCCACTGAATTCTTGTTCACACCATTGAACAATCTTTCGTCCTCTATGTTGTTTTGTGGTTCTCGAATTTCTTCAAGATCTACCTCGTTGTGACCTTGTTCCTTGGAAACATAAGAGTCTTCAAGAAACGTCACATTCCTAGAAATGATCACCTTGTGATCTCCAGGTGAGTAGAATTCATATCCTCTAGTTTCTTTAAGATATCCCACAAGATAACATTTCTCACTTTTCGATTCCAACTTATCAGTCAGCATTTTCTTAACAAAAGCAGGACAACCCCAGGTCCGCAAATAGTTAAGATTTGCTCTTTTCCCATACCAAATCTCATATGGTGTTTTCTCGACTGATTTAGAAGGAACCCTATTCAAAATATGAGCAACGGTAAGTAAGGCATGGCCCCAAAGGAATAAAGGGAGACTAGCAAAACTCATCATGGATCGAACCATGTCTAATAAGGTTCGATTTCTTCTCTCGGATACACCATTCAATTGTGGTGTTCCCGGAGGAGTCCAATCTGACCGGATTCCATGTGATTTCAAGTAATCAAGAAATTCTCGGCTTAAGTATTCCCCTCCTCGATCTGATCGAAGATTCTTGATACTTTTACCAAGTTGTTTCTCGACTTCTAACTTAAACTCTTTGAACTTATCAAGAGCTTTAGATTTGTGTTTCATTAGATACACATACCCAAACCTTGAATAATCATCAGTAAAAGTAATGAAGTACGAATATCCACCTTTTGCTTGAGTTGGAAACGGTCCACACACATCTGAGTGGATCAACTCTAGCAATTCTTTGGCACGTAACCCTTTCCCAGAAAATGGTTTCTTAGTCATTTTCCCTTTGAGACATGATTCACAAGCACCATATGATTCGAAATCAAATGGTGTGAGATAATCTAATTTTCTCAACCTTGCTATCCTTTTCTCATTAATATGACCAAGTCTACAATGCCAAAGATAAGTAGCATTATTCAGACACTTAGCTTAGGTCGTTTGTTTTGTACATTGAGAATATCTCGTTCACATTCAAGCATATATAAACCATTCGAAAGAAAGGCATTTCCATAAGACACTCCATTAAGAGAAAACGAGCATCTACTGTTTCCAAAATGGAAGGAAAACCCTTCAATGTCTAACATAGGAATGGAAATAATATTCTTTGAAATAGCAGGAACGAAATAACAATCATGTAAATCTAGTCTATAACCCGAAGGAAGATCCAATCTATAAGTCCCCACGCGTTCAGCAGCAACTCTTGCTCCATTTCCCACGCGTAGGTCGACCTCCCCAGGATTCACCTTCCTGCTGTCACTAAGCCCCTTTACATTATTACAAATGTGTGAGCCACAGCCGGTATCTAATACCCAAGAATGTGAATTATTTATAGACATATTTATCTCAACGACAAACATACCTGAGCTACCACCCATTGCACCTCGTGCCTTAGATTTTGGGTAGTCTCTCTTCCAGTGCCCCTTATCATGAAGCGTGCACTTGAAGAGATCTCGGGGTATCTTATACTCCAAGGTTTGTGCCTCTGAGGCAAACAAACTCTTCAAGTGCTGAATCATTTCATAGGGTAGCATGCATTCATGTTGTCTTTGGAGTTCCAAACTCATAGAAGTCAACATAATGCCCTGAGCCGACATAGCATCCTCAACGTGCTTCTTATGAGCAACCCTGTCAAACGAGGCATACTCAGGAGAACGCTCATCGGGGATGATACTGATTGGTTTGTCCAAGACATACTCAATCTTATCCGTTCTTAATACCAAGCGCAGGCAACGTAGCCAATCCGTATAGTTTGACCCAGTCAACAAATTTGTTTCCACCAAACATTTATATAACACAATCGACATCGTAACTGAACGAAAAATAAAGAAATAGCAAATTAGAACAAAGTAAACACAGATCACAATCGTATCACTAATCAAACAAGGGTTTATTGTATTGATTAGCTCCCACTAATTTTAACATATATTGCACCCCCAAATGCAAAATACGGATTTATACTAAAAATAAATCTTAGTGGTACAAGATCCAAGTCAATATTACTACAGCCCTGCTTTGGTGATGATCAGAATAATATCACCAAGAGGCCTCCAAGCCAATTGCGATGCGGCTTTTGCATCGATTAAGTCTGCATCATTGCAGCCTCTGGGAGGGCTGATGACCACAATAATGACACTTGGTCGGTTTTGAATCCGAATGCAACAACAGTTCTCAACTCTTGGTTTATTAATCCAATTAATATGTGTCCACTAATTATCTTGATCATGAGGGCAATACAAAATAATTAAGCAAGTCAACCCCATCACACGATGCTAACCATACATCTATGAGTGAGTCTTGGCCTTGTCGATTTGGGAGTAAACACGAGGGTGTAAAACTCTTGGACGAAAAGGTTATTGGCCTCAAACAATTATGATGGACGACACGTTTTGTTTCAATAAACAAGACTTGTATTTAGTGGGGATAAAACATGTGATACTAATTGTTTATTTTAATATCCAATATTAAATCAAAACAATTACTGGGTGCCGCCTACCCAGGCATGAAATGCGGACCACACATATTGGGCGCCGCCTACCCAAACATAGTACCACGGACTACAAGTATTGGGTGCCGCCTACCCAAACATAAAAGCGGTCTCTAACTACTATAGTTAAAATATAAGCATAAAATCAAATAACATGCTTATCACAGAAAACAGCAAATAGGGCTCAACGAATAAATTCATTAATCTAATTAATAATTTAATTCTCTAATTAAAAGTGGATGTATGAATTTTATATTAATTCCAAATTAATATAAATATTCATTTAGTATTATTATTTCTAAATAATAATCAAATAAGATTTATTAGTCCAATTAATAAATCAACTCTTTGATTTATGCACATTAGAAGATTATATTAATTCTAAATTAATATAAATCAAACTTTATACTATTATTTCAAAAATAATAACAAGACTAAAATTTATTAATCTAATTAATGAATTAATGTCCAAAATTTGGGATTAGATTTATTAATTCCAAATTAATAAAATTAATCCATGTACATGTAATTATATTAATTCTAAATTAATAAAATAAAATTAATATTATTATTTCGAAAATAATAACAATTAAAGTTAAAAATTTATTAATTCAATTAATAAAATAATTTGTGTAATTGAAAATTAAATTTTATCAATTCTAAATTAATAAAACGTTTTTTTAAACATTGCTGTAACAGCCCATTTGGGCTGCCACACTAAAAAATAATAATAACCAAACACGGCCCACAAGGCCGCGCCCAGCAACTAAGCGCCAATAGAATGCCCACGGCCCAGTGCGAAAAAAAACCACATGCGCAAGCCCACCCTCGTCCACGTCTCGGCCCAGGCGCACGACGCGGCCCAGCCCGCGATGGACGAACGCTTAGGGTTTTCAGGCGACGCGACATTTGCGTCGCCGCCCCTCTTCGCCTTTGACAACGCCGGCGACAAGACCCATCTGCGAGGAGGACCACCGCGCAACGCACGCCCAGCGAGCGCGCGATTTCGCCGACGTCGACGCACACGAGATTTCGCCGACGCCGACGCACAACCTCCCGCGAGGTCAGTGTTAGGGTTCAGGCACGCGACTTCTCCGCCGCCGCTCTTCTCCGGTGTTCGTCCTCGCCCATTGAGCATGAAAACCGAGCATGCGACGCACGCCCAACGTGCGCAGAAACCCAGCGCGCGACGATGCGACCAGCGTGGGCGGAAGCCCAGCGCCCGCAACGCGACCGAGCGCGCGCGACGCACGCCCCTTCCCCGGCACCGCCTGTTCTTCCCCTTCTCGGTCCTCCCATCGCGACGATGAGAAGAGATGTGCACGCTAAGCACCGCACACCAAGGGTTCGACGACGGCACGGTCGCGGCGACGACGAGCGCGCACCGTCGACCGCCGCTGACCGAGAAATAGAAGCAGATTGGCCGGCGAGATTTCCAAGACAAAGTTCAAAATTTCCAGCGAAAACAATTTTCAGAACTTTTCGATTTTCAGAAATCAATTTTCAATTACAAAAAAAAAAACAATTTCTGATTTCCAAAATCAGTTTCAAAAATTTAAAATTTTCGAAAACCACAATTAAATTAGTACACGAATTAATTAATTATAGATCGAGCCCCGGGCTCTGATACCACTGTTAGGATTCGTTCTTGACAACATCTAATGCGCAGCGGAATAAAATCATCAAGAACAAATCTAGATCTATAATTAAATAAACGAAGAGCCCTATGTACACGAGGATCGATGACTTACGTGTTTGTAACGCTTCCAATGGATTAGTAAAGCTTCCAAGCTTCCAATGTATCCTTCGAGATCGTTTCCACAACTATGGTATCCACGTGTCTTTAATCAGGTGCAGGAACAATTCCTTGATGTCCAAAATTCAACGAGAGAAGCCAAGAATCTCCTATTGAATTTTGCAGTATGTTTTCTCAAGTGTGTGTTCTCTGTAAATCCTCTTCCGTTAACCACAATGATTAACTCCCTTATAAAAGATAATCACCCACTACCTAGTTTGTATAGGCTTTAGGTTTAATTAATTAATGTCCAACACTTAATTAATTAGGCCCATAATCTAATATCTAGTCCATTTAACTTTCACCAACACCATATGCCAACGGAAAAACTTGCTCATTGGCATCATTCGTCACAACAAGAAATAAAATACCTATATTCTGGCCCTTTAGGTGAGTTCCGTCAACTGTGATCACTAGTCTTTGACCAATGTAGAAATATCTCGTAGTTGATCCAAGAGCAACAAATAAGTGTATGAATCTACCAGCAGACTCCACATCTAAATCCGTGAATGTTCCTGGATTCGCTTGCCGTAACATATGGAGATATTTCGGCAACAATTGAAATGATTCATCATGGCCACCGTATATCATTTCAATAGCAGTGTCCATGCTCGTAGTGCGACATCGTAGTTGATAAGCATACCAAAATCACGATGCAGCTCCGCCATAATGGACTTTAGCTTCATTATTTTACCCATGTTTCGTATTTTTTTACCAAAAAAAGCTGCCAACACTTTTGCGTGTACCTTAATTTGAGCAGCTTGACTCCAATCATGGTGGCAAGTATGCTCGGAGTAAATTTATGGACTTCCTAGGCAATCCCATGTCGCGTGGCACATAATTTGAAATTACATCGGTCCAAACGCTTGCATCGAAATATAACGTGTTTTATGTCTGAATGCTTGAATGTATATTATGTCCCTTGCTGCATATGTCAAATTCTAATAGCAAGACATAGATCTTGTTTGTTGCAGTAATACGAATTTTGGCTCAATTTTCCTCCCTTGTTGACTGCAGATCACGAGCCACAAGTGACACATAAGCGTCTAGTGGAATAACTGGAACAAACCAGTTGGTTAGTTCGTTTGTGTCGATCTGGAGGTCATCATCCGGATTGTTGCTGGGATTTATCAATGACATTAGTCTCCCAAACCCGCCTTCTCGACGGATCCAACCTGCAAAATCAAGTAACGTAAATTTTATAAGTGTTTCCTCATCTTCATCCTCCGTTGCATCTAAATCGGTCTCGGTCTCCAGAATATATTCTGAACCACTTTCATCTGATTCCATTTCAATAACAGTCGATGGTTCGGGTTGCACAATGTATGTCACTAGTGCGGTATGTTCTTCTTGTGTGGCTCCTGAACCTAAAGCAAAATTTTGATCTCCTATATAAGAATCACGAAACCAATCAGACGATGTCAACCTCTGGATTTGTTCGATCAACTCATCAACATGAGTGACATGTGCACTATTTCCATATGATGAAGTGTGAGAAAATTCCAACGAATGAACGTAGGGTTCTTGTTGGGATCCAAACTCATCGTTCGTAATAGTATGAACCACATATACTATATGATTCACTTTCACACAATTGAGTCAATTGATTTTCTGTACTCAATAGAGATTTTACTAATCGACCATATCGAGACATAGATATATAAAATAATCAAAAATTTGTGCTTAAGAAATTTGACTACATCAAGTGAGTTATATTGTATAAGAGGTTTAATACAGAGTGATTAGGAATATGAAGAACATGCTCTGCATCGCCATGGTAGATACAACCATCAAAGTATTCCCCGTATTTAACATTTATCAATTTTCAATTCTCCATCTATAACAAATAAAAAACAGAGTAAATATAGATTTTCTAAATGAAAATCCAACCGGATATCAACGTATTTCAAATTACTTAAAATAAAACCTATATATTTACCCCAAATTGTGTTGATGCCGAAATGTCTTCAATTGGTAGACTATCAATATTGATTTTACTCGTAGTATCGAATTGTATGTGTGTTTGTATGTTATGTTAAATTTGTAGCTCTTTTATAGATTATAGTTCATTTCAATTATTGAAAGAGGAATTCAAATGTATGAATGATGGAAGAGTGCAACAAAAGTGTTCAGTATCAATTCACAACAATCATCAGTGGAACAATGTAATTTTATTTCCAGCAATATTATGTCATATAGTAGTGAGTGAAACAGCGTAATTTCATTTCCAAATAGTACCAATTCACATCAATTGTGAGTGAAACAGTATAAAATCACATGGGTACTAAAGCAATATCAATTGATATTAATAGTGAACTAGTACCACTTTTCATCAATCAATATTATGTCATATAGTAGTGAGTGAAGCAACGTAATTTCATTTCCAAAAAGTACCAATTCACATCAATTGTGAGTGAAACAGTGCAAAATCACATGGGTACTAAAGCAATATCAATTGATATTAATAGTGAAATAGTACCAATTCTCATCAATCAATACTAGTTCACATGAATAAATCGTGTAAAACTATAAATTATACAATATTAATAGTGAACTAGTATCAATTCTCTTAAATCAATACTAATTCAGGTGAATAAAGTCTGCAATAAAACTATAAATTATAGAAGAAGAATCATATTTCAAATCATATTAGTGAAATTTCACATCACAATAATATAAATTTAAAAATAAAATAAATTTAAAACTGGTCATAATCTTAAAACATGTCATAAATCGTAAAAACCTATCGAGAATTACATAAAACCGGTAACAAATTTAATTCTTTTTCGGTTTTTCAATTGAATTTTCTAGTTTACACGTTAATGAAAAATTAAAAATCAATCAAAAATATAAAACACCGATCGATAATTTCATAACATCGATCATCTTTCTAATTATCTTCCGGTCTTTTAGGTAGATTTCTAAATTAATATAAATTTACACGTTTAATGAAAAATTACCTAATTTTTAGTTAGATTTCTATTAAATTAAATTTACACTTCTAGTTCTCTTCCGTTTTTTTTGCAAATTAAATTACCTAATTTACACGTCTAATGAAAAATTTGTAAATTTATTATTTATATTTATAATTCAATAAAATTTAGGATTCAAAAGCCCGATGGCTGATTTGAATTAATTCTTTTTCGATTTTCAATTAGAATTCTAAAAGTTCAACATATTTTTAATAATTTAAATTTATAATTAATAATTTAAATTTTCTAAATTGAAAAACATTACAAATCGAAATAAAAAAAACACCGATAGATAATTGTGTGAAACCGGTCACCATTTAATTCTTTTCCTTTTTTTTAGATTTCTTAAATTGACCACATTTTTAATAATTTCAATTTATAATTAATAATTTATATTTTCTAAATTGATAAATTAATTTAAAAAACTAAAAACCGAACGACATTAAAAAACATCGATCGATAATTAAGTAAAACCGATCGCCATTTAATTCTCATTTGGTTTTAGGGATTTTGGAAAATTGAACGGTTTTTCGATTTTAAATTGGAATTTAAATTTGTTCAACACATTTTAAATTTATAATTAATAATTAAAATTTTCTAAATTGAAATTAAATTGAAAAATATAAAACTGGTCGAAATAACAGAACACCGATCCATTATTGCATAAAACTGGTCGGCTTTTAATTCTTGCCGGGTTGTTATGTCTAATTTTGAAAAATTGACCGATTTTTTTCATTCGGTTTTACATAATCTCGATTGGATCTCTATTGGTTTTTAAATTTATAATTTATAATTTCTCTCTCATTTCTCCTTACCTGACAAGTTTTGTTGGACCCGAAAAAATATAAGTACATTTTGTGATCTCTCACAAAAAAACATGGAATCACTCTGAAAAGTAAGGATAATTTCGGCTCTTAAGTTTAAAATGGGTATATGGTACATGTTTTTATGAATTTGGGCACATTCAATACGTCATTATTCGATTTGGGTAATTAAGCCTGCCACAATAAAATTTATGTGTTATTCCAATACTTTTAGTACTTGTCAAGTTTATATTAGTGATGGTTTAACTCTTGGCTTTTGTCAAATTCATGGGAAACCATTGTGGCCAATGACACAGAGAAACAATGACCAAAGATTAAGTCATAACAACGACAGTGTGAGAATTTTACTATTTTTTGGATGGTTTTTTATAAACACTATGTAAATATCCTCCTAATTTTTTAATTGTTAAATCATTGTAATTTATCCCTTTATATTCTTCTTAAGATAAGGTGCTCCGAATGGAAAGCTTACTTTATGGGACAAGAAATCAAATTCTAATTTAAGAATACAACTTCCTATTTTCTTTTTTCACGCGAAAGTGTGTATAGATAGGGATGGTAGTGGATCCTGGACTCGATCCGGATCCACCGATCCATATCCATTTTTAAGGATCTAGATCTTCAAAAAATAGGATACAATGGATTTGGACCGGATCCGGATCATTCTTTTAAAATTCGGATCTGGATCTTGATTTTTGAGATCCAGATCCGACCCGTGGATAATATATATGTATATGTAATTTTTATTTTTGTAAATGTATTATATTATTTTTCTTTCTATTCGAAGTTGGATAAACTAAGTTATGGAATTGGATGGTACGTCAATAACATTAGAAAATTTTACCATGTATTTGAATTTTTTTTTAAATGAGTGGTCTATTTGCTAATATATGTGTTCTACTTCTTCTATTCTTATTGCAATATCATTTGTTGTCATAAAAGCAATAATAAATTTATAACTAATATCTTCTGATATAGTGATGATTGTATAAATTTTAAATAATTATTATAGTGTTATTGTGTATTTAGATTATTATTATGAAATTACTGTGAATTATAATCGATTTAAGAATTATTTAGAAGAGAAAATATATGGATTCGGATCTAGACCCTGGATCCTGCGGATCTTATGAATCTGAGTTTGGATCTAATTTTTTTGGATCCATTAGATCTGGATCGAATCCAAATCCAAGCAAAAACTTTCGAATTTGGATCTGAACCAAACAAGATTCGATTTTGATCCGATCCATTGTCATCCCTATGTATAGATATCTCACGTGTGACACACCCGCTAGGCGGGTTCGACAGCTGCCCCAAGCGGGTTCGACAGCTTGCATGGGGCAGCGCCCACTATTCAACTATTTCCCTTTTTCTTTTCTTTTATTTCTTTTCGTTTATTTTTCATTTTCTTTTTGTTTATTTCTTTATTTCATTTACTTTGCATGACTATCTTGTTCTTTTTTTCAATATATATTTTTAATATATTATGTTAATCTATAATAACCATGATATATTTATAATAGTAAACAAATTTCCTTTTGATTTTGATTTTGATTTTGATTTTTTATTTATGTTTTATCTATTTTGAATTTTTACTTTTTTTTATAATTTCATTTTTTATTACATATTTGATTTGTTTCTATTTAGGTAGATATATAATGTTGATTAAGAAACACATATTAAATAATAAATAAAAATTATTGAAAGAAATCTTAAGTAATATAGTATATTTTGAATAAATAGAAATTTATTTGATAGTGAAGCCCATGAATAATTGGTCTACAAGTGTTGGACAGAAATAAGAACATGTGTTACTAGTTGATGAGGAAGTAATGTGTTAATTAAGAACCCGCGGGGAACACTGTGGATGCCCTTAAATAGACAAGGAAATTCTTTTCCCAAATCTATAAGTTACATATTAAAAGTATCTCAATCTATAATATTGAAACTACATAATCTTGAAGTACAAAAAAGTTCTTAAAAGTGACAAGTTTTGCGATTGTTGAATAATGACTAGCGATCGGTGAAGCGACTAGTGGAATCACCAAGCCGCCAACATCATTATCAACAACGGCTAGCTGCCCATTATCATTATCATCATTATCACTAGCGGCTATCCGTCCATGACTCTTGCCCACTTTGATTCTAGCGGCTAGTCGTCGACGACTAGTGATTGTGAGTGCTAACATCTGAGGATTTTTTGGTCTATTGAGCAATTTTGATTGCAATGTTATATAGATATGAGTAAATTTAGTCAACAAGTTACTAATTTAGATTTTTCCGCACATTAACTCAATAGACAATTCCATCTCCTTTTATATTCTTTATCTTTTTCATTTTTGTTTTATTTTTCTAGGTTTATTTTGAGTTTATGATATACTTTTCATTTATTAATTCTTGGGTTTATTTTTAGCATTTTACTTTTTAACTCTTCGGGGTTAAATTTTCGGTTTAGTTTCTTCCATGTTTTATTTTTAATTCATTGGGTTTGGTTTTTATATTTGGGGTTTAATTTTAAATCTCTACAGTTCATTTGCTAACTGTAAGGTGACGGCTGGTACGCTGGAATGAAATTGGATATGAATGGAATGAACTTTGGAATGGAATGATGATAGGAATAGAATGGAATGAAATATGTGATTCCTATGGCTGATATGTACAAGGAATGAACAAATAGAAATGACATAAAACAAATAAAATAATTATGATTTTATAATTTACTATTTATTTATTATCATAAATATTATTATTATTTTATTATTATTAATTTTACTAGATAAAAAATAAAATAAAATATTTTTTTAGAAAACAATAAATAAATTTGGCTAATCTCATATTCATGTGAATAACTAATATCATGGGGAAGGGGAGGAATGACTAATCTCATGTGCATGGGAATAATCATTCATTCGGGAATGGTGATTCCTGACGTAAAAATTTACCAGCCATCGGAATGGGAATGGACGCAGAAATCACCATTCCATTCTCATTCCATTCATGTATACCAGCCGGCACCTAAGAGCATATACGCTTTCCTTTTTATTTCGTGGGCTTATTTTTAGTTGCTATCGTTTGTTTTAAAATATACTTTTGCTTTGTGTTAATTTGATTGGGTTTCCTCACTATATATTTTCTTGGGTTTATGTTTAATTTTAGATTTTCTTAAATTTTATGATTAAAATAAGAAGACAATAATTGATGTTTTCACTATATCATGACGTATGTGGCACAGAAAAATCCATCGGTTTGTTGTCTCTAACTTTTAAAATTAACTACATACAAGAATGAGATACATATATATTGTCAAATACTGAATAAAATAAAATAAAATAATCATTTAATAGAAACAAAATTGACGGGACCGCTTGAAACACATTTTATGCAAAAATAATTTATTTTCCAAAATATCAAAAACAATAATTCAGATATCAATCAAAGTAGGTAATCCAAACATAAAACAATACAATACAAAACAGCACGCATAGAAAAAACAAGAGTTGCCACACTAATTTAATACTTGACAATGATCAAATCCAAAAAATAATTTCAATGAGATCGCCAAAAAATATTGACTCGCAAACCACCACTCACGCCTATTATTAAAGGGGATATTAATAATTATTAGCTTACACAATTATCATTGCCTGATTACTCAACGAGGAGCGACATCATGGACCCATATCACCAATTATTTCTATTTAATAATATTTTTATATTATAGTAACACATAATTTTAAAATCATCTAAATTATAAATTAAATGAAAATCGAAACTCGATCATTTCTTTACTCCTTTAACTTCAAAAATAAAATAAACAAAGTAAAAAGAATTCCGATTTTACGTAATTTATAAATTTAATAATTCTAATAAATAGAATAAATAATAAAAAATATTGACTAAACTTCAAGTATGCTTATAGAAGATGCCAATAAATAGCATGCGGCATTAGTCTTGTTAATGGATGAATTTCACCTGGATCAATTCGAAATGCTCAAAGTCTATTCGAATCAATTTCAGCTTCGGTCTCAGATCCAACCCGATTGTTTTGGGTCCAATCAGGTCCGATAATTTTTTTATTTTTTTGATGTGCTATGGGCTTATCAATGTATTTTAGATATTATATTATTAATCAATTATTATCTTTTATAAAGTGATGAAAAATCATATAAATTAACAATCATTTTAACATTTGGATAGTTACTTGACCCAAATCCATAGTTTGATGGTTCGGATCCGATTCGGATCTAATATTTAATGGATCGGTTCCGAAACCAAAACTAATATTTATTTATTAATCTTAATAAGGATAAAATCTACTTATTGACAAGCTAGACAATATATGTATATATCCTCAAACCCGAATTATCTCATAAGCTGGGAATATATATATATATATATTCGGTCTCTCCGGTCGGCCCCCTTTAAAGAAGCGGTTTAATAGCTAAACACACACACACACTCTCTATCTCAAATGGGGAAGCATCAGCCTCACATAATGATGGTAGCTTTTCCCATGCAAGGGCATGTAATACCTCTGGTAGAGCTGGCGCAGGTCTTAGCCAAACACGGCATTAGAATCACGTTCGTGAACACGGAGATGGTCCACGATCGTGTTCTCAGCTCCTTCGCTGGAGAGAGTCTCGTCGGGTTCGTCTCCGTATCCGAGGGGCTCGAGCCACGGGAGCGATACGTTCCGGGAAAGTTGACGGAGGCGGTCTACACGGTCGTGCCCCGCAAAGTCGAGGGCTTGATACGAGAGATTAATGGTGGTGATGATGAAGGCAAAATCAGCTGTTTGGTTTATGATCAATCCATTGGCAGCCTCGAGCACGTTGCGCGCGACGCCGGGATTAGGTCGGTGGCGTTCTTGCCGGCCGCCGCCGCCTTGTTGGTGTTGGGAATGAATATTCCCAAACTGCTTCATGATGGGATTATTGACGATCAAGGTCAGATTTTCTCCTATTTTCTGTTGCTTCTCGTGTTTTATTTTATTTTATTTTTAATCTGAGTTTATGTTTTATTTTAATATAACAGAACTTTGAAGTGCCTTTCACTTAATTGAGACATGGAACATATTTTATATAAGAAATGTATTTTTGTACCAATTTTATTGAGGAAAGATGCAATACTATTCTTACTAAGGGAAAGGACAAAGGGGTGACTAGATCGAGCTTAAATTGGAGCATGTATCAAGTATTAAGTATTCAGATTTGAGCCATCATCCAAACTAAAGATAATATACCCTCCATAACGCATAAAGAATAATATGATGAAGAAAACTCTGGTACGGCCCATCTGCATCAAGATTAATTAATTAACCCCGAACCTTAAATTGATCAGGATCTTAATTAGAGTTATTAAGGATTTTAATTAAGATTTAATAATTAATTATGATTTAATATAGTTCTTGATTATGATTTAATTAAACTATATTAAAATTTAATTAAACCTTGATTATCAAATAATTAAGGTGAGCGCGTGGTGCGACATTGAATACATGATTGGAATATAATAAGCATATATTTAATGTGTGCGTAAAGTATGTATATAGTTTGAATGTGTCATAGGGAAACAAATTGAATGAGTTGAAATAAGGAGAGCAAACTTAAATATCTATTTTTGTCCAATTCTAAAATTTGTTATACTTCACGCCCAATTTATTAACTTAATGTTTTTCTGAGTAAAATATGATGTGATTTTCGACGTCATTGTGTTTTTTATTTAAAATTAGTGCATTTTGAAGTTTGAAATGGAATATGAAATCTCCGATCGACCGGAGATAGTATAATGGTCGATCAGATACTTCAAAAATATTAGAATTATAGAAAAAAAAAATTGAGATCCCAATAAAAGACATTGTTTATGATCGTGAAAACCTTATTTCCGATTGTGAAATTGTTGTCTCCGGTCGATTGAAGGCAACAATTTTATGAGCGGAGACAAGATTTTCATGACCTGAAATGAAGGTTTTCCATTGAAATATCAAAAATTTCAATGATTATAATATATTTTAAGTCTCTAATTGATCATTACATTGTCTTCAATCCATCATTACACTGTCTTAGATCGACAGGAAAGATTCTTCATTTTTTTGACTTAAAATATACTAAAATAATGAAATGGATATTAAATGTAGCAAATTTTTAATATAAATATAAAAGATATACACTTTGAAAAAAAGTATATTTCAATATAATTATTCTTAAAATAATATCTACCCAAGGAATTACAGGGACTCCGCTGGATAGCAATCCACTTCAATTTTCATCAACAATGCCCATCATGAATCCTACGCACTTCGTGTGGCACACTGTCCGAAACGCGACTGTTCAGAAACTGATTCTCGACATGATGGGACAAAACAACAAATCAATCAACTCCGCTGATCGGGTGATATGCAACTCGGCCCAAAATCTCGAGCCAGGTGCATTCACCCTGGCCCCACATATCATACCCGTGGGGCCCCTCCTAGCCAGCAACAGGCTAGCAAATTCAGCAGGACAGTTCTACGAATACGATACGGATTCTCTCGAATGGCTCAATCAACAACCCGAGTCCTCAGTCGTATACGTCTCATTCGGCAGCTATGCAATACTCGACTTGGCTCAATTCCAGGAATTGGCCCTCGGGCTCGAGCTCACCCACAGGCCCTTCCTATGGGTCGTGAGGCCCGATGCCGTCGGAAAACAAGAGTTTCCCGAGGGCTTGATTGAGAGAATAGAGAGTCGGGGGAGGATTGTTGGTTGGGCCAACCAACAAAAAGTGTTGAGTCATCCTTCCGTTGGTTGCTTTGTGAGTCACTGTGGATGGAATTCGACTATGGAGAGTGTGAGCAATGGGGTTCCGATGCTGTGTTGGCCTTATTACGCGGATCAGTTCATCAACCGAAGCTACATTTGTGATATTTGGAGAGTTGGGCTGCAATTAGGGCAAGATCACGGTGTGATTGTAACGTCCGATGAGATTAAGGAAAAGATCGATCGACTAGTTGGTGACAATGAGTTGAAGGAGAAGGCATTGCAGCTCAAGGAGATGATGGTCAGTAGTGCCAGAGAAGGAGGGAGTTCTCACCAAAATCTCCACAATTTTATCACTTGGCTACATGAATGCAAGGAATAATTAATCTCATGTAACTATAAAAATTTGGATTGTTTCTCATGTGTTGTGTCTTAATTTGCAATTTGTTGCTTTTCATGTTTGAGACCAAAGATGGAAATGTTTGATCTGTAAAATAAAGATACATATATGTTTTAACATGTGAATACACGCATATATTATTAATATATATTCAGAAGAATATTATTATTGGAGTGCATGGATGTTCGAGTCAACTTCCTAATATTTTCTTTCCGAAAATCGTATCTTATATAATCTCTGTTTTTGATTTTTTTGAGATCTTTTAGGTCACTTAAATGATTAAATAATTAGTCTCCTATGATTTTTATCAGCATGCCTAAAGAGAGATGGCACCACCATCTTTCTCGGGCCAATGAATTTTTTAAGTTTACAAAACTAACCCACCTTAACAGCAATGGTAAGAAATAAGAATCATGCTTGTAATTTGCAGTTCGTTTTACCCTCATCTTCGCCTACAATAACAAAACCTATCGACCCCTACCGCCCAAAAAAATAAAATAATAATAATAATAATAATAATAATAATAATAATAATAATAATAAATCATACTTTACCACTATCAAGAATCAAGTAATGATCATCTTTGATTTGGACCCAATTCGAGGTGAGGTGATTTCGGGCCAAACAGGCCCAAATAATTATTTGGGCCTCTATGCTTTTGGGCTAGGCCTATTACGTTACTATTAATTGTTGAAAAAAATTTGTCTATATATTGATTAGATCTCAAAACCCTGCTGATGTAACTTATGTTATTCACTTGTTCTAGAGTTAGTCATTTTTGCACCAGGTTTCGGCAAAAGAACTAACAGCTTGGATATGTCCAAGACTAAAGGAGTTCGAGCAAAACTGAAACCATCAATACTGATAGGAGTATCAGTACCAGCGCAACTGATTGAAGCTCAACTGAAAGATCGTGTACTGAAGAGTGAAGATTGATGTCAGGTCAACTGATGTCTGAAGACTGAAGTATAACGAAGCTGGTGAATAGAGCTACATGAGTAAAGTCAAGATCAAGACGTAGTTGGAGATCAAGATCGAAGTGTCATATCAATAGCTGAAGCAGCGACAAAGTAGGCCCGAGCTGAGGAAGAACAAGCAGTGGAAGAGGCGGCACTAGAGCTCGTGCAGGCGATGGCTGAAGAAGAGGCAACAGAAGCTACGAAAGAGGCAGATATTGAAGAGTGCCTGAGGAAGAAAGCAGGTGCTGCAAAGAAGAAGAAGGTTGCTGCGCCATCAGCCCAGCCAGCTGCTGATTCGACTGAAGATGTATGCCTTTCGACCTTCCATGCCAGTGGCCCGTTTGAGATATTGGGAGATCCATCCCAACTAATAGCATGGTGGAGCCAGAAACAGCTGACTAGTGGCAAGAAACTGATGAGAGACACCCAGAGAGCGTCGGCTGCTGTAGAGCAACAAAAATTGACTACTAACAAAAGAAGTGGGGTCAGTCGATTCCAGAAGAAAGGCCTACTGAAGTCATCAGTCGCAGGATCCAAGCTCAACACAGACAAGTGGGTCCAAGCCGAGCTGAACAACAGATGTGAGCAATTGAAGGAAGAGTTCATCATGTGGTTCTACTACTTGATGGATGTACCTGAAGAGCCCGAAGTCGCGACAGAT
Source organism: Salvia rosmarinus (assembly GCA_036937905.1). Lineage (NCBI taxonomy): Eukaryota > Viridiplantae > Streptophyta > Magnoliopsida > Lamiales > Lamiaceae > Salvia > Salvia rosmarinus. The sequence goes on along the minus strand of CM072816.1, from coordinate 29,180,942 downwards.
GGATTCAAGAATTTCCTACTAGAGTATAGAGACAAACCTCTTGTTGATAAGTTCATCAATTGCATAGCCAAACAACATATGAGTATCACTGCCCCTCCAAAGAGAATTGTCCCACCTCCAATGGAAGAAAACTTGGTAAACCGAGCCCAGATCGAACAAGAGTCCCTCGTAGCTACCAAACTAATGAAGATAGATCCGGTGCAGCAGCAAGATGAATTCAAGAAACTGGTCACGGGGGTTTTTGCCTTGTACGGGCAGCACACTGATGAGGAGAAGATGAAGCAGGGAAGAAGATGAGCTAGTCAAATCTATTTATGATAGATTTGTATAGGATTGCTGCTGAAGAAGATGAAGCAGAGAAGAAGATGAGCTAGTTAGATCTGTTTGTAATAGATTTGTATATGATTGCTGTTGATTTTGATTATAACTGATCTATCTTTGTAATCTCAGCAACCTATCATCTATAAAACAGATCCAGTTCACCATGATGACAATGACTCTTGTCCATGCTTTGTACTTGCTTTAAACCTTATTATGTGGAACTAACCATGTTTTACAAAGAACGGTGATCACAACAAGGGGGAATCAAGTCCTTCTTCTGAAACTAGTTATCTACTTATCTGGTTTTTTTTTAGTATAATTCATAAGGTTTTGGCATCATCAAAAAGAGGAAAATTGTTGGAAAAATATGTCTTTACTATGTATTTTGATTAGATCCAAAAACCATGTTAAAGTTTACCCTTCTGATGTAACTTATGCAACTGACTTGTTCTGGGATTAGCCATTTTTGTTACAGGTTTGAGCAAAAGAACTACCAGCCTGAACATACCAAAGACTGAAGGAGTTTGAACAGTACTGAAACTAGACATACTGAAAGGAGTATCAGTACCAGCGCAACTAATTGAAGGTCAATGAAGGATCGCGTACTAAAGACTGATGTCAAGCTAATTGATGTCTGAAGACTAAAGTATAGTGTTGCTGATGAACAGAGCTACTAGAGTAAAGTCGAATATTAAAGACTTATGTCGGAAGACTAATAATTGAAGATCGGAGACTGGAGATTCGGCGCTGCTGAAAGCAAAGAAGTCAGTATATGAATAAGTGTCATATCAGCAGCTGACCGTCCTTGCTGGGAAGTCAAAGCTGGCTACCAGAAGTCAATGTTCCTGATCAATAATCAAAGCTGGTGAAAAGTAGCCAAAGATGGTGATACCAAGTCAAAGCTGACTCATGAAAAGTCAAAGCTGGCTAATGAAAAGTTGTAATACCCTTCATTTATGTAACAAAGATTAGCTCTTGATTAAGAGTTATAAGAAGGGCATTGCATCCTTAAGAAAGAGTTGTTTAAGCGAGAAGCTTTTATGCTAAGCTTCGAGTCGAAAAGATAGAATCTGAGATAGAACCTAAGATAAGAATCTTAGGTCTTGTTGAGAATAAGAAGATTTAGATTTTAAGAGTCTTGAGATGATAGATATATGTGTTCATAGAAGCATTGAACCTAGAGTTATCAAATTTCAGAGTTTTGCTATTCGATATATATGCGTTAGCCGTATAAACCCGAATCGTCGGCAGAATACCCAAAATGTTTTTATAATCAATTTTTTGATGTTTATAATATGTTATTTGAGTTTTAAAAAAGAATTTCAAGCAGAGAATATTTTATCAAAAATTGAGTTTGGAAATCAGAACGGTATGGATTAATAGCATGTATTTATAACATTAGTATTAATTTCTAGAAAGAAAAAATGAGAATTTTCTAGAAAAATGATTATTCGTCTTTATTAAAGAAAATGAAAAATTGAGAAAGAAAAAGAATGGTCTAGAATTATGGTGAATAATCACCATTAAAGAAAATGCAAAATAAATTAAAATAGAAAAATTTGTGGATTTATATATATGTATTACTATTCATCTTCTTCATTTTTTTCTTCCTAATTTTCGTCCAACACACGCACTACATACACTAAAATTTTCAAAATTTTGAGCTCAAAATTTTCAAGATCCAACCGTTGAATTTTCGATCCGTCTTCGTATTCAGGTATAATTTCGTCTCTAGAACACATCTACGGTTTGAAAAATTTAAAAACATGAACTTTGAAGCATGCTATGTTTTCGTTCATATTGAGGAATTATGAAGGGAGATGTTGTTGTTCGATTATTTCGTGATATTATGTTAGATTATCGCCGACGAGTTGTTTAACGTTGAAATTTTGAGCATATATTTATTCTATGAATTCTTATGATTTTCAAAAATTATGGAGACTATGATCTTGAATTTATGATGTTTATATGCTTGATATTCCTTCATATATGTATTGTTGACTTGATATAAATATGTTTTGAGCAAGAAAAACGTTTGAAATCGAACCTATGCAAAAACCCCTTATTGGCCGAAAACCCTAGCCCTTATTATGTTGGATTTTTGATTTTATTTGATCATTTTGAGTTCATATTTGGATTCTATGATATGAATAAAGCTTAAAATGATATATTCGGATTTTTCGGCCGACGTATTTGAAAATTGAAAAATTTAGTTTGATATCAAGTTTGAGTTTTTGATGTTAAAGCTTTGATCTTTGGGTTTTGATGATGGATTAGTAATCTTTGATGATAGTTGAGCATATATAGAGGTTCGTTTCAAATAGACGACGTCTCGTGCGATTTTTTCACGTTGGACATAAGCTAGGTTTGTAGGTGTTTTGGTTTCTGGTTAAGATGTGATGGTTTACGCGTGTTGTTGGTTCTTCCATGCTTGTTTTGGCCATATGAGCTTAGTTAAGAGTTATAATATGTTTAAGATGTTAGAGGATGCAATGACCCAAGTGTTTATAGACCATCACGTCTTGTGTATCAAGACGTTATAGTCGTGTTGACGACTTAGTGAAGAGTTATTTTCTTGTTTGATTCTTGATAGGCTTTTATGCCGATTTATGTCGATTGAAGGACCAAGTGTTAATAAGAAAGAAGTGAAAGACAGAAAGAACAGTCCATCCGAGTGATTGTTGCCAGGTGGGTATAAATATTTTCTAAAAATGATATGATATGCTTTTATATATTTTCAAAATGATATGAAATGCATTTATGTGCAAAGTTGCAAAGTTGACTGACTTGCCTGTTTATGAGCATGAGCATGAGCATGAGCACGATGCATTTACATATCCACGGAAGAGAAAGAAAGAAAAAGAAAGAATGAATGAATGAAAGAATTTACCGACGTCGGATAGCGACCTTCGGGTCATAGCGTGTTTGAGAAGGAGGCCTACTTCTCAACACATAGTTAAAGTCCGTGACTATGGGAAGAGAAAGTTGTCTGCAGACATAGACATGCATATGCATTTATTATGATGCTATGAATATGAAAGCAAGTAAGTAATTAGTTATGAAAAGTATGCACAGGTTTTCACTTAAACCCCTGTGCGTTGCAAATATTATGGCAAGTCAATCATATAGCCCTAAGGGCAATGTTTTAATGTTTTCGGCACATACCCACTGAGTGCATTTTTGTACTCACGCCCTGCATGTATTTCTAAACGTGCAGGCTGAGCTCGAGAGGATGCTGGAATCGAATGTTGTGCAAAGGAGCTTCTCTAAATGCTTCGACTCATGATGATAATGTTCAATTGTTGATGTTGTTCATTTGATGTTAACATGTTTTGTTGCCCAGAGTTTTATGTCATCATACATAATTCTCAGCCACACTTCTCGTTGCCGAACTTTGGCCTTCACCTACTTTAGAGTTTTTGTTACGTTGAATTGATAATAATATTGACGATAGTGTTTATTTTGTTGGTATGATCTCGGCATTGTTGTTATAATGTCGACTTGATTCTGAGAACATGGATTCATTGAAATGCCCTTGTGAACTAGGATTTACTTGAAAGTTCAGAATAGTTTTTGTTAGATCCAACATGATATATATAATATCTTGGAAACATTGTTAAACCATGCTTTGAAACGTCAATAAATTCTCAATGTTGTCAAAGCATGCTTGAAAATGTACATTCTTGATATTGGTTATTCCTTTATGATTATCCGTTCTCAACCGTTGTTTTTCTTCATTCGTTTCATTATTGTGGTTTGAAAACCTAAAATTAACCTTTGTCAAACTCCATTCTATCCCTTTTCACCATAAATGTTTGATTCATTCATGATGAAAGTTGAGTACACACGTTGTTGTTAATATGAATTATTGGTCAATTGTTATTATTGACTATCAAAAGTTCTTTCTTAACCCACGTCATGGCCTAATTACTTTATTAAGTAGTCGGGCTGTGACAAAAGTCAAAGCTGATTATTTCTACGTCAAGTTAAAAACGTCATACTGACTCAGGTCCTAAACTGATAAACACGAATTCCAGCCTGTTGATGAAAGACCAAGCATTCTCGACTGGCCCAAGCTGAAGTCAACGTACTAATAAAACTTGAAGTCAAGTCAACTGGAAAAACATGGAGATATTTAAGCCTTGAGTGTTTATCTGCAGAAGATCCTGACATACCAAAAGACATTATCAGAGTTGCAGAGCAACAATGTATAAAGATGCAAACCTTGTAAGTGACGTACGAGGATTCAAACGGAAAGAATTTAAAAGACAAATAGAATGATGTGATTGGTGCTATCTCCAATTGCACTATTCATCGTCTTCTCTATAAATACATGCAAAATCCAATATTGAAGTTACCGAAACACTGCACATTCTTATTGTCAAAAGCATTCAAAGCTCAAGAACTATCACATAGTGATTTCAAAGAAGGAAGTCTACAATGCTATCAGTAAACCTTCTCATCTCAAATATATACTTATTAGCTCAAGATTTCAGTATACACTTCCTTTAAGTCTAGGATACACTTAGTATGACTTAAGCCTAGACATACTTAGATTGTTGCCTGTGACAATTGAGATTTTAGTTGGAAAATCCCTATACAAAAAACCCACTATTTGAGTAGAAGTTTGGGCAAGTCAGCAAGAAAGTGTTAGCTGCTAAAAGCTTGGTTATCTTGCACCTGTAAGCAAGAAGTTTAGGTCGATTGCACCCATAAACAGTCAGAGGTTTCCTAGCACCCGCAAGCATAGGACAAACACCAAGTTCGACGGGATACAGTAAGGTTAACTATGTATTTAGGTTTATGTCTTGTACCTGTAAACAAGACCAGATCCAAGTTAGTGAATTAACTGAGCAATCAGTCCGTAGATATAGGAGATGATCTCTCCGAACCACGTAAAAATTAAGTGTTATTTATTTTCAGTTCTTTATATTCAGTATCACATTTACTTTGCATATTTTTGAACTGTCATCACCAACACACAAGCAGCACAACATTATTTTGAAACACTCTATCAGTATCAGTTTGATACTAGTGAGATAAACTAAAAACTGACTAAGAGGGTGTTTGGCAGAGCGTGTAAGTTCTTTAAAACAACTTATAAGTTGTTTAGGAGCTTATAAGTTGCTGCAAAGTGTTTGGTAAAATAAGCTCTAAATAGCTTATAAGTTGTAAAAATAAGCTCCAACAACTTATAAGCTCCCCTAAAAATAAGTTGTTCAACCCCAACTTGTTTTTTCATAAGCTTATAAGCAAGCATGAATTTTTCAAAATGATCTTATTATAATTCGTTATTTCCTACATATACACTACCAACTTCACTTCTCAATTTTATATCTTTAACTATGATTTTCTCTCTCTAACTCACGATTCTTTCTCTAGCTTATAAGTAGACGTGTTGACGGGCCGGAACCGCCGGTTTAGGGCCGGGCCCGGCGGTTCGGCGGTTCCAAAAGTGAAGGCCCTAGCCCGGCCCTACATACTAGATGGCGGTTTAGGGCCGGGCCTGAGCCCGGCGGTCCCGGTTCGGGCTCGAACCGCCGGTTTAGGGCCGAGCCCGCCGATTCGGCCTGTTCGCGCAGCGATTTTGTATCGATCCGTTCTCTCTCGTTCGAGCTCCGATTTTCGATCCGTTTGCGCTCACGAACTCGTATCGCGATATACTTCAACTATTATGAAGGGTAAAATCTCCAATTCTATCTCAATTTTTCTGAAAATTCAATCAAATATGCAATAAGTATCAAAGTCCAAGATTTTAACAAACTTTTAAGTTTTAACTTTTAACTTTTAAGTCTAAAGCTTAATAAACTTGTAAATATTTTTAAATTTGTAAAATTTGTAAACTACTAAACTTGTAAATATTTTTAAATTTGTAAGTTGTAATTTGTAAATGATTTTTTATGTTTGAACTTGTAAATACTTTGCATTTTGCATTTGTTAAAATACGTATAAATATAAAATATGTGTCAACACTTTGCATTTTTAATAAATGATGAGTAAAATTACATAAATCCGTTTATGAATTTTACATAGGGATGAAAAATAATAATAATAAAGGACTTGAGCTCAATTTAATTTCTAAAATTGAGTTGCCTACATATCCTCATAATCATAGAGAATCAAAGTCCATGTAGTTCTTTTTATTTCTAAATGCTCTACTCCGTCTCCGCACCGATTCCGATCGATCCGTTTCGATGAAGGCCTCGTCTTCGCTCTCGTTACCATCTTCCCATTGTGGTTCTTGAGCTCTAAGGTCGGCCCTACACCAATCATCGAGCAACATTGTAGCTTGATGTTCGCGGCTTCATGTTGCTTCTTCTTTGATCAAGCATTAGTCCTCCAATGCTAAATGCTTGTTCAACGGATACGGTGGATGCCGGGACGGCAAATAACTCCTTTGCCATGATTGAGAGGATTGGGTACTCCTCTTTCTTCGACCACCACTTCAAGACATCGATCGAAGGACCGCTATCTTCAACACCAAAGACAAAAGGAGTTTGCAAATATATATCTAATTCACTATTACCTTGTCCTCTCGGCCTTTCGAATGTTCTATTTTGGTACATCGAAGTCATTTGTTGCACCAAAGGATCAAACTCATTTATATCAAAAGGAAAATTAATCGTAAACATCATAGAAGAAGGAGGTGGAGTTTGAATATCATCATCACTACCATATTTCGACCTATATTCTTGAAAAAGATTTCTTAAATTCTTTTCAAGATTATATTTGATTTGATCTACATCCGGGAGATCAAAATAAACTAATTCTCCTTCTATACTAGCACCTTGAAAATCCATTTGCCTAAAAGCATCATAATAAACATTAAGCATTTGACAAGTACCATCATATTTCCATTTAGGATCTAAACACTTAGCAAGCAAAAAATTGTAGGTATCTCCTAAAATATTTTAGCCACTTTTGAACCATAAAATAAATTACACCACATAAAGATGGTTTACTAAAACAACTACGAAAAGACATGGCAATAAGCATGCAATGTTCTAAAACCATAACGGAAGTGCAATAATAAACTCCCGATAATTATTTCGTTGCACCATGAAATACCTTTAACAATCGATATAAATCCATGCAAGCATCCCAATGAGACTCATTAAGATGTAATTGAATAGATGTAAACTCTTTTCTAAAAAAATCACATAAATGACCCTTATATGAAATAGTACTATTAAGCATTTCATAAGTAGAATTCCAACGATGAGAAACATCCAATTTGAAACATGTAGAAGCAATATTTTTTATACGACAATATTTTTGCCATTTCTTCCCACAAGTTTTTGAAGCATGCAAACATTTGATAGCATTTCTAATAGGACTAACGGAATCTTGAAAAATACTAAGTGCATCTTGAACACATAAATTTAAAATATGACAAATGCATCTAGAATGAAAGTATTTTCCTTCAAAAGAAAGTGCGCATGCTTCAATAAGTTGAGGAATACTAGCGGTGTTTGCCGAAGCATTATCAAAACCAACGGAAAAAATTTTATTAATCAAAGAATACTCATTTAACACACCAATTATAATATTAGCAATACCTAAAGCATTATGAGGCTCTTCAAACTCGTAAAAGCAATTAAGCGTTTTTGCATAACCCATTTCGAATCAATCCAATGACAAGTAATACCCATATAAGAATTCTTATTATAAGCATCCGTCCAAACATCGGCACAAATAGAAACTTTATGACCTAAACGAACTAAATATTTCATTAAATCATGTTTTTTCATGCATTGTCTCCTAATCTTCTTAAGCATAATACTTCTAATAACTTTGCATGCATTAGGACCAAGTCCTCTTTATAACATTCTTCATACGTAACTCTATCGGCATAATTAAAGGAGTTTTCCATAGCACAATATCTAGCCATCGCGTCTTCATATTTTCCCTTATCAAATTTAAATAAAGTGGGCGTACCGTTGTAGAATATTGAGAAGGGTTTTAATTTGAGCTTGGTTCGTTGATATTCCATACTCATGAGGATGAGAACCCTCCATGTGCCTATTGAGCGTTCCGTAACCTCCTTTCTCGATCCATTTGTAGGTTTTCGTGCAATAGTTGCAATAAGCAACGTATCTCTTTCGACCGTCGGGAAGAGGTGCTTACTTAGCACTTCCACTTTTCTAAAGAAAATATAACAAGATATTGTAAGAACTATGAACATGAAATTAAAATTGTGAAACTAATTTGTAAGAAACGTAAAATTTACGTACTAAAGTGCTTCACAAAACGTTGGACTTAAGTTCCTTTGATTTTGGTGGTTGTGGCGGCGATCTTGGTCAAAGTCGTCATATTCTTCGTCGCTTCTTCTTCGTCGTCTTGGTCGTTCGAGCTCGTCACCGAAATTAGGACTTCTTTCCATTCGATGCACCATTTCATAAAATCGAGCATCTTCTTGACTTGTAACCTTCGGCAACTTGCCTTGAGATTTCTCCGCCGCTAAGGCCCTTCGTGAACGTTGAGTTGGAATGTCTCCTCCTCACTGGAGCTCCTTCATCGGCGGCCTTTCCCTTTCCCTTGTTTAATCGTTTAAAGAAAGACATGATGATTGATGAAGTGAGAAAGTTTGAGAGTTTAGAATAAGAATGAGAGATTGAGAGAGCTTGAGAACTTGAGAGATTGAGTTTGAGAGTGAGAATGAGAGCTTGAAAGCTTAAAATTAGATGTAAATGAGTGAATTAAGGTTGAGAAATGAGAGATTGAAGTGAGGATAGAGTTAGGATGATGGATATATTTATAGGAGTGATTTTGGGGTGAAAATCGAAAACTAGCCGTTTTCTAGCCGTTGGGACCGCCGGTTTAGGGCGGACCGCGGTTCCAACGACTCTGAGCCCGCGGTTCGACCCTAGCCCTAGGCCCGCCGGTTCCAACGGCTATACTCGAGATCGGCGGTTCGGCGTGGAAGCTCGACAGTTCGGACCGGCCGGTTAACCGCGGTTCCGGGCCTCTTTGCCTTGAACCGAGCCCGGCCCTAGGCCCTAGCTCTCGGTTCCGGTTCAGGCCCGTTGACCGTTGGTCCGGGCCCGAACCGTTGACTCTAGGGCCGGGCCTAGGGCCGGCCCGGTGGTTCAAAAAGCCCATGCACGTCTACTTATAAGATCAATTATCCAAACACTTTAACAACTTATAAGCTTTGAGACATTACCTATTATAAACTCTTGAAACATCTTATAAGCTCTTGGAGCTTATAAGCTCTCTAAAATAAGCTTAGCCAAACACCCCTTAAATCATATTCGACTAAGTGTTTTAAAATAATTCAAGTTTTCACTAAGACAAATACAACAGTCATCATATTCCGCACCACCCATCAATTATCAGTCCAACTGACCAACTATCTCAACAGTAAGTAGATTTGCTAAGTGATATCATTCAGTACAAGACTCTCCTTATTTGAACTGACCAGCAAGATATTGACATCGATCTTGACATCGCCATACCCGACCAACCATCATCACGGTAGCCACTCAGTCTTGTGATAAGAAAAAATTTAAATTTATCTAACTAATGTATTATCTCCCCCTCCATATAAGAGTACATACCCCAAGAGATTCATCATTAATTATACCATGAGAAAAAAAAAAGTTGACCTTATCCGTGTCAAATACGGAAATTGAAAATTTGTGTAACATTTTGATGCATGTTGCGTCCACCGCAATTAGGATTCACCAAGTTTAATTAAAATTCATTAATCTTTTACATTATAACCCTTAAACTCATCATTTAACCGCCAGCTGAAGTTTCACACAAGCACTAATAATAATAGTAAAAAATATAATAAATAAAAAACAATTCAGCTTTCAAATAATTTTTACGTGTAATAAACTTGTTCGAATGATTCTTTAAAACTTCTAAGAGCATAAACTAATCAAACGGCACATATAAAAGTTAAAAAATAAATAAATAAATCACGCATCATGATTTGCTTTATCACGAACATCATTTGTACTTTTGCAAGTGAGATGTCTCTACTAATATCTTCATGTTTGTAATTATTGAGTAGGGGATGAACTACTACTTCTCTATATAAATTCCAAGTCTGGAACTGGATATCACGTTTCGTCTATTTTCTCATTTGATTTTCAACGTGATTCTTCGAATGGGATATACATGGTTAATTTTCAATTTTTCTCCTTCAATTTTCAACGTGATTATCCCAATTTGTATTGCAGCCGGACTGTTCAAGTTGGGTTTGGTAAATTTCCACATCGAGTGTGACAAGATATGGGGAGTTTACGAATGGGATAGGGTATGGTGAACTAAAAAAATATATCAATTATACTTAAAAAAAATATTAATATCTGTATATGTACATGTTCGAACAGAGATCACATCATCAATATTTAATAAACTTCATATAATCATCACTCAATCATATAAAAGAATAAAATTATACCGTTGAAGGTATTTTGGTAACATTAAGTAAATTGTGCATGTTTTTTTTTTTTTTTATCAAAATTGATAGGTTCACAAATTTATTACCAAAAGTGGCTATTTTTAAGTGTTTCCCCTAAAATAAGTAGAAGTAATTTTAAACACTTAAAATATTCGTCTATACATATGTAAAATATTCCACAGTGTCCTTATGGGCGTAGCTCAGTTGATTAAAAACTATCAAATTTGGAAAAATGATCAATGATTGAATCCTAGCAGCCGCAGTATGTGAGTTTTTACCATCTTTAGGGTGACTCCTTGTGGGTACTAGTTAGGCAAAATCCTCATAGCTTTTTAACCGTTACGTCACCGTAATTTATCTCTTTATATTCTCATAGAATTGACATATGGGGACTCCTCAGAGGAGATCTTCTCCTTTTGAAACAACAATATTCAACAGTGAGACAAAATGTATAGGTCAAGTCTTACCCACAAGATAATTTCTACTGTCTACTTTAATGAAATGCGTTATTTTTTTTAAGAAAAAAAAGGAAGTTCCGCGAGCCTTCTGGCAGCTGCTCCTGAATGGTGGTGCACACTCAGAAACCCTAACTTTTTGTCTTCAAATATGGAGGCACACATTTGAGCCCTTCATGTGATTTCCTGAACTCGTGATAAACTATAAAATACAGAAAAATGAAATACGCGTACAAAATTACAAATGTGAATCACCGAGTTACTGTCATAAATTGAAATTTTACTGCTCTATCAAAAAATTATATTATAATATTGTTTATTTCTAATACTTCAAATTAAATCTTCAGACTTATCAACATGCATGAGAATATAAATGTAACCGAATTTTTATCGCTCTATTTTCTATTCTAGATTAAACTATTAGTAGTCAGTATTGGAAGAAGTTATGCAAGAAATCCTATTAAGCTCAAATTTAAATATGAGATTTTTTTTTGTTAAAGTGAATAATCCATTCAAGGAAGGACGAGAGAGTGTTTGATTAAGTTTATTTTAAAGAGTTTATAAAGATGCCTACAACCATAAATCAAACTTTCCAACTTTTAAATGGGTCCCACGGTACTCCATCAGCTTTTTGAAACTCACAAAATTTTATTCTATTTTTCTCCCCAACAATAAATCTAACTTTCAATTTTTAGTTAGATCCTACTAAAATACACATAACTTTATATATATATATATATATATATATATATATGATTCACTATGTGTTTTTAATTATAAATTAAACAACTTAATAAAATAAAATTAGTTATTTTATAATTATAATTAATAATTAAGATTTAATAACTAAAATTGAAATGAGATTATTGAAATAAAAAATTGAAATATGAACCAACATGTCTTGAAAATTTTGAAAAAATTGTGTTAAAAAATTGAAAAAAGAAGTGAAAAAATAGTGTTTAAAAAAATTAGTTAAATGTTGTATGTCATGCACGCGCCAATCAGTGAGCGTATGTCATACGTAGGGCTGACAATTCGTGCGTGTCGGGTCGTTATCGTGTCGACACGATAACGACACGATCTGATAAGGTCAAACACAAACACGATGCGTTAAGGATCTGTCCGACACGAATACGACACGAAATGTGTTGACACGGACCGACACGAACACGAATATGACACGATTTTTTTTGTGTTGACACGACACGACATGACCGACACGAAACAATAAAATTTAAATCAAAATTAGAAAATAAATAAATAAAATAGATAAAAATATAAAACATATAATTAAATTAATATTAAATATATAAAAATATTATCGAATTATAAGAAAACGACACGAACCGACACGAACACGAATGCAACACGAAAATTATCGGGTTATACGAACACGACACGGATCCGACACGAACACGACACGAAATTATCGTGTCCTTATCGTGTCGACACGAAAAGGACACGAACACGATAAGGCTAAACACTAACCCGTTAATTTCGTGCGTGTTCGTGTCGTGTCGAAAATTATCAGCCCTAGTCATACATGCATCTAGACTAGGGGTGAGAATCGAGTCGGGACCGGTGCCGATCCCGAGTCCCGAGTCCCAAGTCCCGAAATTTTGTAATTTTGGGTCCGGTCCGAAAATTTACAATTTTAGTCCGGTCCGGTTCGGTCCGAATTGAAATTTCGAAAATGTCCCGAAAGTCCAAGTCACGAAATTACGAAAATATCCGAAATTACCCGAAGTCCGAAATTACCCGAAAATATCCACGAAATTACCGAAAATGTCCGAAGTCCCGCGTCCGAAGTCCAAATTACGAAAATGTCGAAAGTCCAAATTAAAATTAGATATATTTAAAATCGGGTTTGATTTCAACAGGACTGGGACTTCGATACCAAAATCAAAATTTCTCGGTCGGTCCCGTCCCGAACTCGTAAATTCGGGACTTGGGGTCCGAATCGCGTCGGGACTCGGGTCGGGACGGAATTTCCAGTCGGTCCCAAATTCTCACCCCTAACCTAGACTGACAAGCGCACGGGTCCCATGGATGGCAGCAAAAATTGGTTTTTCATTATTGAAAGCTGAACCAACTTTTAAAGCCCAAGTTTCTCATCGTAGATTCAAGCTGCAACTTCCAACTTTCAAAAGTTGGAATAACGGTACCGTGGTGGGTACTCTAAGTTCTAATAGTTTATAAAAACTAAGTTAATAATTATTTTTAATAATTGAGATTATAAACTATTAAGAGAATAGTTATTTAGAAAGAGAGTCCTAATTAAAGTAAGAAATTAAAAAAACATGAATTTGGAAGGATATATATTAAAAATAATAAATAATAATAGAAATTATTTTTATAAATTGATTGCCATTTACAAGATTATAAAAGAATAAGTTATGATTGATAAACTTTTTTTTTTTAGAGATTTTATAAGTTGTTTGAGTTTATTTGAACAACCTATAAATCGTTTAGAAACTTATTTTATCAAACACGTTTTAAGAGCTTATAACGTCAAACAGTTTATGAACTAAACTTATAAATTCAATCAAACAATATGTATATGCATCTTATGGATAAATACTTCTTTGAGTCGAGTCCCCGTTTCCAGTTAAAATTATTGGAAAGTTTGTTGTTCAAATATTCTTTTCCATTGATAAAATAGGAGATATTTCTTCTCCATGACTTGAAAAGATGAAAAAAAGGTATCTTGACAAGGCATTTCATACAAGAGGAACACCATTTACACAAACAACAAAATTTTATGGTTAGAAGAAAATACAAATGTAATGAAGAAACTCGTCGGCAAAATCGAGATCGATTCCCAATCGTTAAAGCCCTTTTTAACGTCGTTAGTACGTCGCTGAGGGTTTTAAATATAACGACGGATATTTCCGTCGCTAAAATTTATATTACAGACGCGACTTCTTCCCCACCTCATTACTCTATCTCGCCCTAATCCCTCCCCGCCCCCACTTGGTCCATCCCATTGCCCGCCTTGCCCGTTGCCGTCATGCCGCCCGCTACCTGCCAGCCGCCGCGTCGCCGCTCCGCAGCCACCAGCACCGTAGCCGTCAACGCCATTGCGTCGCCGCCGCCGCCCAGCTCATTGCCGCCTCACCTCCAGTTTTTATTATATATAGAAAAGTTGTAAGCATGTTAGATAATAAATGGATTTTAGGTTGTGACTAAATATCGTGCTAAGCATGTTAGATAATAAATGGATTTTAGGTTGTGAATCGTGGTAGAGTAATTCCGAAGTTGAGGTGATTTTGATATATTCTGAGACTTAGTCAAATTTGTTATTTGAAATTAGGGATAATTTTTAATTGTTTGTGCATAAATTGGTTGTTGTTGGTCGAACTTCTTGAATTTATATATATGTCGAGTTCATTAAAGTTAAGTGGAGAGTTTCAACAAAGGGTGGTGAGTGATTGAAATTTGTGGCAAGTCCGTCAACTTTGAAGATATATAAATATAAATGAAGCATTAATTGGTCCGGTCCAAAACGCGGTGAGTATTTAGGTGAAAAGACACCGATGATTAGCATTAATCTGGTGAGTATTTAGGTGAAAGTGAATATGTTCCTATTTTAGGTGAAAGTGAATATGTTAGAGAGGAAAAAAGGTTGAGAGATGGGCTTACTAGTCATCCTTGCCGTTGGCCGATAAGTTGAGCAAACCGCTCGTCATGAGTAATGATTTGGTCCATGTTCCTATTTTGGTCCATTTTCAAAAATGCCAAGTTAGCCATGGTTGGTCCTCCAAATTATAGGTCTAAGATGTATTACCAAATCTAAATTCGGAAACACCAATTAGATTAGTATTTCAATAAATTTTTACTTGAATAAAGGTTAATTGCTTTCTGTAAGCCTACGGCTGTCACCACGATTATATTTATTGATTTGGTTATATTTTTTTTACCAAACTCTCTCTCTCTATATATATATATATATATATTAAATATTCGGATTATTGAAGAATGGGAATTATGTGTAATCGAAAGGAATTTTATACTTGTGTATCATTTCATTCTTATCAAAGACTAGCGTTAGCGGAAGAAGCATGCTATGATTCAGTTATGTCGCATGATTAGCCTGTCAGTTTGATTGTAATTATAGTCATAAAAAATCTGAAATGAATATTTGTCCCCATACTGACAAGGACTTCACCAACAACGACCACTAAGGAAACATGGATTGTCATTTCGAACGTAATATATAGGGGTGAACGTGCTATGGTCCTAAATGCTTCCTAACATAAAATGTACATGCATATAGTACTTGTATGTTTCATAGGCTAATAATAAGGTTAAGAAAAAGAAAATTAAATATTTTTTCTAACTTTTCCTTTAGATGTGACTAGATGGAAGAATCTTATACTCAATTTCTCATTAGGGGTGGGAAATTATTTGATTTTAGTTAACTAAACTCAATTTCTCTGAAAAAGTGAAATCAAAATCAAAACGATTTAGATTTTCGAATAACCAAAAATATGAATATCTTTCAGGTCAAACTATTAATGTTGGGTGTTACAATTAGAAAAAGGGTAATCTGTTCATATTCCCATATTTTGTAAAAGCTTGTTAAGTTATGAATCTTTTTGCATATTCCCAAATAGAAAAAGTTCACACATGATTAGTCTTATTTCTCTTTGATAAAAGAGTAGCAATCACAAAAAATTCCTCTCCTAACCCCTTCACGTGTGGGACATGTGATGTAAGTGATCACAACATTAATATATGTTTAGAAAATGTATACTTATATTTATATGTATTGCTATATATATTAATGTTGTGATCACTACATGTCCCACACGTGAAGAGTTAGAGAGGATTTTGTGATTGCTACTCTTTATCAAAGAGAAATAAGACTAATCATGTGAACTTTTCCTATTTGGTGATTTATGTGCATCGATTTTATACCTCAACAAATTAGTTTCATGTTGACGTGCATCCGTGTTACTTTTCATATTTATATCATTAGAATAGAAGGTATATATTTGAATTTACTTTTATATAGTATATGTCCGTGCATTTCTATTTCTATAACGTGAGAACCTTTTGTTATGAAACGTGAAATAGACTTGGATCTCAATATGAGTATACTTGCCTTTTGCATCTATATATCCTAACATAACCAAACATTAGATTATGCCGCATACCTCTATTTACCAATAAATAGAGTTATGCGCATCTCTTCACCTAAATTCTCCCCTCTTACAAATGTACTTCCAAATCATTAACCAAATGTACTATGATGTAGAATATTATTTCTATAGTTGAACTATTAAAGTCGGGCTTAGTAGTTGGTACTCGAACATTTGCCTCTCACTTCATCTCCCAACATTTGCGAACATTCATCTCCCAAGATTTGCTTCTCACTTCCAGAATCCCATTTCCCCATGACAGGAACATTTGCCTCTCACTTCCAGAATCCCATTTCCACTTCCTCGTGATGAGTTAGAATCGTGAATGGATGTATAAGCGTTTTAGTACTCGTGGTGGATTAAATCATGATTTTCTTGGGACTTGAAAACTTCATTGAGTTTGCTAGTAATCAACTATCATTCATGGATGGGGAAAAGATCAAGTGTCCTTGTAAGAAGTGCAATAATATACCTTATCAAGTACAAGATACCGTGCGATATCACGTTTCAAAATTTGGATTTGTTCCAAATTATAACACTTGGATCTTTCAAGGGGAGACAAATGTGAGTATAGATCCGGCAATGCAGTATCACCCCGAACCTCAATCAAGTACGTATCAGACGATGGTAATGGATGCTGCTGGTCCTCGTTTAACTTTGTCGAGCCTGAAGAGGAACCAAATGCTGAGGCACGAAAATTTTACGACATGTTGACGCCGCCGATAAACCGTTGTGGCTGAGTTGCTCAAACCATTCACAATTGTCTGCTGTGGCTCGACTTACGAGTTGGAAAGTCGAGAATAATATATCGAGAAAGGTTTTGATCAAATAATGTAACTCATGAAAGAGACAAATCCAGAGGGTAATCTTGTACTGATGACTTCTACAAAGACGAAGAAATTGTTGCGTGGCATGGGATTGCTCAGCACAAGATAGATTGTTGTCCACATAATTGCATGATTTATCGGCGACAAGATTCGAATTGACGAGATGTAAAGTTTGTGAGCATCCACATTTCAAGAGCAATAATCGAGCATCCGAAACTCGAAAGAAATCACAAATTCCATGTAAGAAGATGTATTATTTTCCTCTTACTCCTCGACTACGAGGTTGTATGCATCCGAGGCTACAGACGAGAATATGCGCTGGCATGCATCGTCGATCGATGATGGGGTCATCGCCATCCGCAGACACACCGCATGGAAGCATTTGAACATGAAGTTTCCTTTGTTTGAATCGAGATTCGTAATGTTAGATTAGGTCTTTCGAATGATGGTTTCCAACCTTTTGGTCAATCAGACAACAATATTCTTCATGGCTCGTTATAGTTACTCCTTATAATCTTCCTCCATGGATGTATGAAGGAACAATATATTTTCTCACAATTCTAGTGCGAGGCCACGTAATCCAAAAGAAAAGATTGATGTGTTCTTATGACCATTAATTTCGAGTTAGTAGATTTGTGGGAAGCGGTGTCCTTACCTATGATGTCTCATTGAAACAAAATTTTCGGATCGTCGTTGCATTGCTTTGGACAATTAGTGACTTTCCTGCGTACTCTATGTTGTCGGATGGAGTACAATGGAGGTTAGCTTGTCCACATTGCATGGAGGATATGAAGCGCTTACTTTACCAAAAGTGGTAAACATCATGGTTTGATAATCATCGAAAGTTTTTAAATCCCGATCACCAATTCAGAAGGGATAGAAGAGGATTTAGAAAGAATACGGTGATTACTAGTTGTCCACCTGAAGCGCTATCGGGAGAAGAACTATTATCTTGGATTGAAGGAATGAGACCAGTGAAGGTGACTGAAATGGGTAGTGATGCAATAAATAGTAGTATTTCCAAATATTTTGGTAGTGGTTGGAGGAAGCGGAGTATATTCTGGGATTTACCGTACTGGAGTTCTCTTTTGATTCGACATAATTTGGATGTCATGCACATAGAGAAGAATGTATTTGATAATGTGTTCAACATTGTGATGAATATTCCAGGTAAGACGAAAGATACGAGCAAATCAAGAGAATAACTTAATTTGTACTGCAATAGACCAGAGTTGAAGATGAATGAGTCGACGGCAAGTATCCAAAAGCTTCACACACTTGACAAACATGAGAAAAAAGTCTTGTGCGAATGGGTGAAAGGTCTTAGATTTTCAGACGGGTATGTCTCAAATATGGGCAGATGTGTAGACATGACCAAATTGAAGATGTTTGGGATGAAGAGTCACGACTGCCATGTTTTTATGCAACAGATACTCCGATTGCATTTGAGAACTTCTCCCACCTAATGTTTGGAAGCGATGAACGGAATTAAGTTTATTTTTCAAAGATTTGACCTCTCGAAACATCAAACTTGAGGACATGTGCATCAAGAAAATATTCCAATCGTTTTATGCAAGCTCGAGCGATATTCCTCCTAGTTTTTTCGATTCAACGGAACATCTACCACCCATCTAGCGAGATGAAGCTCGTATTGCGGACGTTCAATACCGATGGATGTATCCATTTGAAAGGTAAAGCGACCACTTTAATAGATTGTTGTCTATATGTATAAATATACACATATAACTATTAATCTTTTTATATACATTGATAGATACTTACGTAAGTTGAAAAACAACGTGAGAAATAAAGCTCGAGTGGAGGTTCTATTTGCAATGCGTGCTTGTGAGAGAAGCATCAACATTCTGCTCTTATTATTTTGAGGTCACGTAAGAATGAAAGTGTTGCTTTTCAAGAGGATGAAATGCCTTTAATTACACACACGAGTTCATCGTCACAGCATGACTAATCGAAAGATGATGAATTGTCGAAATCGATTATGTTATCGAGATAATACATTGAATTGATCCACACACAGTAAAGCAGTGAATTAAAACTTGAAGAATCTTGAAGAAACTTTTCTCTGATTATAATTATAATCTGTAGATGCCAATATAATGAAATGATTCACTATAAAATTTACAATGACGTTACAAAACTCACTACTTTACCACAAGATAAAGTCGGAAAGTTGAGTACTAAAACTATCTATCGAGATCTATGAAAAAGCTAAGAAGCTATCTCTCAAGATATATGAAAATACTAAAGATTTCCTCACAACACTCGTGTACTAAAAGGACAACCTTCTAACACCATTAGAAGTTAAAACACTTCGTGTGATATTGGAAATGTTACAACAGACTCAACAACATAAGCAGATCTCAGATTTTTCTTGATGAATGCGTATCTTTCTTTGTCGCTTTGCCTCTGCTTTTATAGATGTTAAGAGGCCTTGACGCAAGTAGTGGTCCTGATTTGGCCCACTAGGTAGTGACTAAGTCATGTCGGTTGGTTGAAAGACTTGCTCTGGAAAGTAGGAACCGAGCAGACTTAGTCCTCACGATATGTAGCGATCATTTTACGTGTTCCCCGATGTGTTACCATCGCGTCCCGCGAAACATGTCGTAACACGCACACTAAGGAGAAAAGCGGCAAAACAATATACAATACCTAACTCCTTGAAATCGGAGAGTTAGTCGAGTTAACCAACTCTAACAAACTCCCCTTTTGCCTTTCTTCACAAAACACATATATACTCTGATACAACATGTCGGTATATATATCGATACTCCTCGAATCCCAAATATACATAGAATACACTCACATAAACAATCTCCCACATTTACGGAAATATCATCATAACGAGTTCACCACACATTCATCAACAATCATCGAACAATGATACCATCACAACATTTCAACCATTAAAGTAGCGGGCATCATATAAAAACATGCATTCCATAAGCGAAACCATCGGATGTTCATCAAAAATAATACGATGTCCGCACATCATCAACCAACCATAACTTTGTTTTAAACAAAAACATGTTCTGATCAAAAGAAAATAAAAGTTCAAGAATGCATCAACATGCATCAACAATGATTCGAGAATGATTCAAATGTCCACATCCATATTTCCTCCTCCACTTGTCATTCCGGCACCTCCACTTGTCATTCCACATCGGCTCCGGCTCAAATCGACTCCCTACTTGTTCTCCTTTTTGAGAAGAAAGGAGTCCAAGTAAGTCAATCGTATACCACAACTTCAATTCGAGCCATGCGTACATACTTTGTCCAAAAACTTTGTTCAAGTTTTTGAACTCGGTCCAACATATCACACACGCTTGACCGGGGTAGAGAGATCATCTCGTCGGACCTAGCTTCAGAATCTTGTCCATCTGTTGACTTGGAAGGATTATTCCATGGCAAGTTTGGGAGCTTATTCCCCGAAAATAAGGTGTTGCTGATGGAGAATGTTTGAAAGTCTTGAGCAGTCGTCTCGGACCCATCGACATACCTTGTTTCTTGACAATTGATACAACAACGATGGAAGCGGCGATGTCTTTGGATTACATTTACTACATAGCACACCTAGTTGTTCTACCACCAACTTACCAAAGTTGAATGGTATCCCTTTCAATCTTATACAACAAAATGCCGTGTTGCATAGTAACCTTTGTACTATTTGTGACACCATCCGGTTAGTCGTCATAAGCTTAAACGAGCGAGAATGCAAATCGTCGAACACCCACTAGACATTGGACTCTTCCATTTTTAACACGTCCTCCTGTTATTTCCTTTGCAACCTCATCATTATCATCAACATTCACATCATTTGTTAACTCATCTAACCCAAAGAATGCATTAATTTATGCACGCAGAGATGTTAAAACTTTGCGTCGAAATACACCTGCGATGTTGTTCGATGTGCAATCGACAAACGACTTGTCCATATTAGCATAGACATGTCGAATAACATTCTTTGGATAGGGTGTATAGCCGTGGCGGTGTTAAAAGTCTTCTTTCTTTAAGGAAATCAACGAGGTTGTGTAGAGAAAATGTTACCTCATCAATTTTCCTCTCATTCAAGCATTTCAAGTGCTTGAATTGTTCCCAGCGTTTTTCGCCTTCTTTGTTGTAGAACTTGAAGGACAGAGCTCTTTCCACCTCAATATCTGAATCTGCAAAGATTGATGGGTTCTCCGAGCTAGAGTCCCAATTTTCTTCCTCCGAGTAGGGACTTGGAGGTGCCGGTGGATCAGTGGATGGAGATGCCGTTGGAACAGTCAGAGGGACAGATGTTGCAGCGGCTGTGGGAACAGTGGGCGGAACAGTGGATCTGGTAGTCTTTACCGTACTCTCTTTCTTCTTTCCCTTCAATCTTGCTGCTTTCTTAAGCTCCTGAAGAATTTTGCCTAGTGAGATGTCGTCCTCACTGGAGTCTGAATCAGGTTGGTCGTGCTCTTGTGGTTTTGAACCCTCGTCTTCTTCCTGAGGATCTGAGGAGTCACTCCGGGAAACCCATGTTTCTTCATCTGACTCGGAGGATGACTCGATGTGATCCCGCCATCACGCGGTTTGTCGGACTACGGTGAGGTTCTCTAGGAGGAGGACCTCTTTTCCTTTGTTCGCCGTCGGTAGAAATATCACCGGTTCCTCCCCAGTAATGTCGACATGGACCGGTGATCCTGGGCCTTGTAGACGTGCTTGCCGTGGTATACGCTCCGATCTTCTTGTTGGCAATTTTCCCCTCTTTCTTTTCACTCCCTTCTCCGTTTGCTTCGACGCTTCACCTTCCTCGGGATATATCGTCAGAATGGGAGTTGCCTTCACAGGTTCCATTTCAAGAGCTGGAACCTTTTCTGGTACCACCGGAGTCGTGTTTGGTCCAGGTGTCTCAGGCTGTGTTTGGGTCGCCGCCAGTGCTTGTTGCATTTCCGGTGAGTTTTCTAGAAATTTAGCAAACCAGTGACAAGGCGGATGTGGTTGGATCCATTTTACGGGGAGAGAGGTTAAATGTACCAAAATAAATGAATGTGGAATGTTTGACCTTTTGCAATGAGTATAAGCAACGTGATTTGATAAGTGACATAATCGTGTCGGTCTGGCGGTTATAAGCGTTGCGAGCGAAAGGATAGGCATGCGGTGATGTGATTTAAAACAAATAATATCCTTGTAACAAACCACAATTTAAAGGAACTAACACCACATGTCGGTACCTTTTCAATAGGAGATAAATATGGGGATTTGTTGAGACAAAATCAGATTAAATAAATGTGATACCAACATAACCAATTTCTCGTGATATCTCCAAAAATAGGGATTTAAGGAGCGAAATTCCAAAATGCAGGATTACTCACGGATTTTTAGGGGTATTACCTGAGAATGTCATCATAACATCTCCATAAACATAAGCTCGTTTTAATCGAATAAAACATATAAATACACCCATGTAAAATTCGATTGCACTATTTTTTAGGCTTTGAAAGCAATCATGGTTGCACCGTTTTGTAAGGTAGCATCGTCGGCTGACGCAGCGTGCCCCAAACTACTTTGGTGTTTTTCGTATTACTAGATATTCTTCATCATATTGAGTACATGCATTCGGAGAACATGTTAGATAACAAACAACAACACGATAAGTGTTATCAAAGCAGTTGTATCACCCGGATATTACATTTTGTGATACAAACAAATATATTTAAGCTTTATTGGCGAGCAAAGACCGAGAGATCTCGAAGACTCATAAATCTCTCGTGATCTAGGGGCTTAGTGAAAATATCGGCGATTTGGTTTCGGTTTTCACATAATCTAACTGATTACCTCATCCTCCACCAAATCTCTTATAAAATGGTGTCGTATATCTATGTGTTTTGTCTAGAATGTTGAGCAAGGTTTTAGAGATATTGATTGCACTTATGTTATCACAATATACCAACACTCGGTGCTCACAATACCATAGTCGTTAAGCATTTGTTTCAACCAAAGGAGTTGTGTACAACAACTTCCGGTACTACGTATTACGCCTCGGCGATGAATAAGACACACAATTTTGCTTACGACTATGCGAAGACACCAAATTATTTCCAAGGTAAAACAGCCCCACTCGTACTCTTCCTATCATCCGTATCCCAGTGATCCGAATCACTAAATCGAACCAAATTCGTGTTCGTGTCTTTTGAAAAGAAAATGCGAGGTCGGTGTTCGAAACATACGATAACACGTTTGTGACCTTTAAGTGTGACATTTTAAGCTTAGCTTGGTACTGGCGCACACACACACGAACATCAAATGCAGTGGTGTGGTACGTGAGATATAGGAGACTTCCTATCATTGATCGTAGAGTGTTGGGTCAACATCTTCTCGGCATCATCTCGGTCGGTTTGTCACTTGACCCCATTGGCGTTTTCATATGCTTTGCTCCTTCCATTCGAATTTTTTCACCATATCCGTGCATACTTGCTTTGGGACACGAAAATTCCGTCATCCATTTGCTTGACTTGGAGACCTAAAAATCGTTAGTTCTCCTACCATGCTCATCTCAAATTTAGGCGACATAGCACCGCAAACTCATCAAGCATTTTTGTGAGGTAGATCCAACAATCATATCATCCACATAAATTTGTGTGATAAGAATGTTATCTTGACTTCGTTTTATAAACAATGTTACATCGGCATTCCCTCGAACAAACCGAAATCAATTAAGAACTTTGTTAAATGACCATACCATGCTCTCGGTGCTTGTTTAAGACCGTATAATGCTTTCTTTAACACGAAAACATGGTTGAGGCTTATGTGGATCTTCAAATCCTTGGGTTGTTCAACATATACCTCTTCTTTGAGTTCACCATTTAGGAGCAGCTCCTTTGACATCCATTTGATATAGCTTGATGTTCAAATAACATGCGATGGCTAGGAGCAACCTTATGGACTCAATGCGTGCAACCGGTGCAAATGTATCGTCAAAGTCTATGCCTTCCACTTGAGTGTATCCTTGTGCGACAAGTCGGCTTTGTTGCGGATTATGACACCAAATTCGTCCGATTTGTTCTTGAAAATCCACTTTGTTCGATAACATTCTGTCAGCGGTCTCGAAACAAGATACCACATCATTTCGAACAAATTGGTTAAGTTCATCATGCATAGCAACTACCGAACTCATCACCCAAAGCTTCTTTTATATTCTTAGGCTCGATTTTAGAGGCGAAGCATATAAAACACAGCGTTAAGCACATATGGATGAAAAACATACCATCTCTCGGTAGTTCATGGTGTTGTACCTCGTGTTCGAATACCGTCTTGAGCGTCACCTATGACTTGAGAGATTGGATGGTTCTTCGTATTCTTCTGGAGGATCTCGTCTTTCTTGTTGTTGGGCGTCGGTTTCGACTTCATCCTCCGTGTCACTGGAACCTTGGATGTTTGCGTCGATGTTCCGATGGTTGTGGCCTCGGCGGTTGGGACATCACTTTGCGCTAGCATCTGTTGGACGGGATCTTCTATTAATTCACCACATTTTCATCTTGCCTTTTCCTGCGAGATTAGCAAGATCATCAAAAACAACATTCTGGACTCTTGAATGGTCCGTAATCTCAGATTATATATACGGTATGCTTGACTATTTAGAGAGTACCCTACGAAAATTCCTTTATCGCTCTTCTCATCAAACTTGGTGAGATACTCTCTATCATTCAAGATGTAACAAACACACCCAAACACGTGAAGATATTTGAGATTCGGTTTCCTTCCTTTCAGAATTTCATATGGTGTTTTGAAGGAACCTGGTCGAATGTTCACGCGATTGTTGATATGACATGCGGTGTTAACAGCCTCTGCCCAAAAACGTTTGGACAGACCTTTCGAGCTTAACATAACTCGTGCCATTTCTATTAGAGTTCGATTCTTGCGCTCAGCTACACCATTTTGTTGAGGTGTTTTTGGCGCGGAGAATTCTTGGAAAATTCCCTTTTTCTCACAAAAATTTGTGAAAGAGATATTCTCGAACTCTCTTCCATGATCTGATCGAATTCTTGACACTTGAACACCAAACATGTTAGAAATTCTAGCAAAGAGGATTTTAAACGTTTCAAACGTGTCGATTTTCTCGTAAAAGAATGTCCATGTGTACCTTGAAAAATCATCCACAATGACATATGTATACCTCTTGCCACCCAAGCTTTCGATCTCGACGGTCCTACTAAATCCATGTGAAGCGATTCAAAACATCGTGTTGTACCATAATGTTGTTCGCGATGTTGTACAACGGCATGGGAACATGGGTCATTTTCCTTTGACAATCACCACGAGACCACCTTTCCGACACGCGACTTGGGTAGTCCACGTACTGCTTCCATCTTGTTTAACCTGTCAAGATTTCTAAAGTTAGTATGTCCTAACTTTTGATGCCATAACACACTCTCATCTATTTGTGCCTTATTGCACTTTGGTTCGTCGGCCATATAACAATTATCGGATGACCTCTGTCCTTTCATGAGACATGTGTTCTTACCATCATAGACCTCACAAGAATCTTTGTCAAATTTAACTTGCAACTCTTCATCACATAATTGACTTATGCTTATAAGATTTGCCATTAAACCTTGTACGTGCAAGACATTCTTGAGGCTAGGTAAACCTTGAACATTTAGGAGTCCTTTGCCTATGATTTTCCTTTAGAACCACCTCCAAATGATACACTACCTCCATCATCGACTCATAGTTGGCAAGGAAGCTTACATTACCGGTCATGTGGCGGAGCAACCGCTATCAAAATACCATGAACACGAAATGTTAGTTTTCAATGCGGTATAAACAACATGGCATTTTATATCATCTTTCGACCCAAACTCTCTTTGAGTCGGTTCCTTGTTGAGTCGTGTTTCTTTGCGGTGTGTGACGGCGATTAAAGTGTGCAATGCGAAAGTGTTCATATAACATGACCTAGGCATCATCCTATGTCCATTAAAATCAGCCTTCATTTATAACGAAGGCTAATGTGACCAGTGTAGAAGCGATAATGACATACGTATTTTCTATGTTTTCTTCGTGTCATTTTACCCTTTTACGGTTCACCTTCTTTAACGAATGGTTTCCCATTTGTGGCGACAATTAATGGGAACAACGATGTTAGGCACATCGTAAAACCTAAACCGGTGATGTCGGTTTACCCATTAACAACGCATCATCTAATTTAGGCGTACACGTGTTCCACTTTACGAGCGTACCTTGTGCCACTTCAAGTTGACATGTCACCTTGTTTAGTTCGACTTCCTTTGTGTTACCAAGACTTGAAGCTTAGCGAAGATGCTTTCGACCTCGTGTTTTCTCTTGATGTGAGCTCAGATCTCGACTTTGTCCTTTCCATTTTCAAGTAGCTCGTCGTATAGCTTTTCAACTCTTGTACTATGGCGATAGAGTCTTCATCGTAATCGCCCTCACAATCTATATCATTCACAAGAGCATTTAAGCAAAACAAACTTGAATAATAGTCGAGACCATACATTTGATCTTGGATCAAAGCGGATTGCATCTCCTAAATCGTCGACAATGTTTTGGCAAGCTGCGACATGGAGTCTTTGTGGCAACGATCTTGGCCGCGGCGTCATTGTCATTATTTACCTCTTGAAGAACTCGACCGTCATCACTCCATGATACCGATATGACTTTCCTCTCTTCCTTAGCGTGTTCGCACATTGGTTTGCATAATGTCCATACCCTTTGCATTCACGGCATTGGATACTATCAATGTTGGAGGAATCATACCTAAGCGTGTCGAGGAAAAAGACTTCCTCACTTGGTCTTGGTGGAGTGAAGCTTTGAGGTTTTGAAGGCGGATATTCTACCATTCGATGACTTTGATCCATAGGCTGGATTGAGCTTTCTCCTTGTTCATCTTCCTTACCATAGTGTTGAATTTCACGGTGATTAGAGCAACATCATCGCCATGACTTTGATCTCTGCGACTCTTCTTCATC
This sequence comes from Salvia rosmarinus, assembly GCA_036937905.1. Classification (NCBI taxonomy): domain Eukaryota; kingdom Viridiplantae; phylum Streptophyta; class Magnoliopsida; order Lamiales; family Lamiaceae; genus Salvia; species Salvia rosmarinus. Next base: position 29,153,807 of record CM072816.1, on the reverse strand, counting down.
ATCCACTCGATTATCTCCGCGATGTTCCCTTTGGATGTTGCGCCCGGTGATGAAGGCAACGATCGACTTCTTATTGATTGCACCTTTCTCCTCCAGATTCATCTCGTATGTCTTGAGTGAATTCATGAGATCCATGAACTCGATGGCTGCAACCGTTTGAGATGTTTGATAGCGTGACCTTCGTCTCAAATCTTGCGGGTAAGGTTCGAAGAGCCTTGGACACCAACAACTTGTTGCTTATCGCATCACCAAGATCTTGACACTCATTGGCAATATCGATATCCTCTTGGTGTAGTCGTTGATGTTCTCTTCTTCTCCCGTCTTCATATTCTCGAATTTGGAAGTGAGAATCTGAAGTCGAGACTCCTTTATGCTTGTATCACCCTCACAATGCCGTTGAAGAACATCCCATGCATCTTTCGCGACGCTTTTGTTCTTGATCAATTTGAACATTGTCATGTCCACGGATGCGTAAATGGCATTGAGGGCCTTCTCGTTGAAGTTTGCGTCGTCGGCGATCTCGTGTCCTTTGTGCGAGCGGTGTTGGGGTAACATCGCCACGGACATCGGTGGTCTTTGGGATGACCATCCGTTCTCCACGGATGCCATGCTTTGACATCAATGGACTTGATGTATGGCGGTCTGGTCTTCGGTATGAATAATTCGATCCATCAAAATTGGTGGTCGATAATACCCGGTTGTTTGAATCCATGGCGAAATTAAAGCGAAGATACAGCGGGATCTCACTCGATGTATCGAGTGTAAGCTCGATACCAATTGAAAGTGTTGCTTGGCAAACACACAAGCTGTTATGTGAGCAGTTATCCACACACGAGTAAAGCAGTGAATTAAAACTTGAAGAATCTTGAAGAAACTTTTCTCTGATTATAATTATAATCAGTAGATGCCATATAATGAAATGATTCACTATAAAATTTACTGTGACGTTACAAAACTCACTACTTTACCACAAGATAAAGTCGGAAAGTTGAGTACTAAAACTATCTATCGAGATCTATGAAAAAGCTAAAGCTATCTCTCGAGATATATGAAAATACTAAAGATTTCCTCACAACACTCGTGTACTAAAAGGACAACCTTCTAACACCATTAGAAGTTAAAACACTTCGTGTGATATTGGAAATATTCGACAACAGACTCAACAACATAAGCAGATCTCAGATTTTCTTGATGAATGCGTATCTTTCTTTGTCGCTTTGCCTCTGCTTTTATAGATGTTAAGAGGCCTTGATTGCAAGTAGTGGTCCACGATTTGGCCCACTAGGTAGTGACTAAGTCATGTCGGTTGGTTGAAAGACTTGCTCACGGAAAGTAGGAACGAGCAGACTTAGTCCTCATCGATATGTAGCGATCATTTACGTGTTCCCTCTAACATGTGTTACCATCGCATCCCGCATTGAAACATGTCGTAACACATCTTTTGCACACTAAGGAGAGCAAAGCGGCAAAACAATATACAATACCTAACTCCTTGAAATCGGAGAGTTAGTCAAAATATTCAAATATTATCATGCAATAGAGTTAACCAACTCTAACCAATGACAATGTTTAAACAAATAGCTAATGAAACCAAATTCAAGACAATTGATAACTTTTGAAGAATAAAAATTATTAAAGTAACGTGCCAAATCTATTTTCGGATGGCAAGTCGAGGACGAGGTAGGAGTCGGTCTAGTGATCATAGGAATATTTCGCATCTACCTCCTCGGATGAAGGAGTTGGCGCCTCGGTAGGAGGACTTACGATAGGTGGAGAGAGAGTCGGCGGTGGTCCGCGGACGACGCGATGGGAAGAAGACCTTGACTTTTGTGAATGGGTACCTATAGTTTAATTAGATTATTTTAACTCAATTGTACTTATTTGAATATAATGTATATTATTTTAACTCAATTGTAGGATTTTATGTCCATCGCATGATGTTGCACATGTGATTCTTGAGTCGTTCGAAGGTCGCGAACCATCGGGTTTCGGTTGAAATTGGTCCACGATGATCGGGATGGTGTATTTTCAAGACTTTCGGTATTATTGATTTACATTCAAGTATATTGGTTTATTTCGGACTAAGTGATAGTTAATTTGATAATATTTATATCCTTATGTTGAAAATGATGTTTAAGGTTCAATAAGTTTGTCTCGCTTGTCGATAATGATATTTAGCAATTAATGCCACTCACACTCACAAGTCACACACAATTATGTTTGTAAGACTTTTATTTTATTTTACAACTCGTCATCTTTTAATTTTATTTAATTTTTTGTAATAAGTGTATTTTATCCTTATTTAATACTCTTAAATTTTAATAACTAATGTATGTATGTATTTATCATAGTAATTAATAAGATTATAAAAGATAGATTTTTCTCGCTTTCTTGATGCATATAATTTGACCGTGAAAGATACTTATACAAAAGAAGAAGGGAGTAAATCATTATTTTCAAGGAGTTGATGGAACTTAAATATGAGATCTCCTATATCGAATTCGTTATTTCACGCTTAGACAACTCATGAAAGACATAAGTCATCGAATCCCATTTTTGATTTAGCTCAATTTATTACACACACATAGTAAATATAATAAATTTGTTGTGTTCTTACCTTTTCATACATATCTATCCATCCACATTGTTTCATAATACTAGTTACCACTATTAAGAAATAGGTATTGGGACTTAGTTTAAGTATTCGGATGGTTACAATAACCTTTACAAAAATTTTACGATTTTATTATATCAAGTATGCATTATTCTACTATAAGTGCGTTATTTTTATAATATATGTTTAATTTGTAACACACTTATATTTACTCTTTTGTTACTAGTTATAGATTGTTTTAATTTTTATCATGATATGCTAAATTAGAAGTCGAGAATCGTTCAGTATTAAATGCTATGTAGAGTTGGTTCTTATTTACATTTAACGATAATAATAACAATAAAAAATTATGTAATAAAAATGGAATGTGAGTTTAAACAAAACCACTTGATAATGAAATAATTAATAAATAAGAGAATGAGTGGAGTTATTTAAGTTATTTAGATTACTTAACATAAGATTGGGTTAGTGACAAGGCAACTAAGTTTTGAATAATTGAGAGAAGAGAGCATCTTTTGGAAAGCGGTGGTCTTCCCTCTTTGTCGAACTCCAATCTCAAGACAATCCTCTCTCTCGCTTTTTGTGCTCTGCTTGCTTATTTGTTTAATTATTTTGAATCTTTTGATCGAATCGATCGATATTCCAGAGGACTTTGTTTGTCTGGTATTGGACCCTTCATCATTGTGGGGTCACTTTTGTTCCTCTTCTTTCATCCTCACCACCTTATCATGTATATTCAAAATTATTTCTTCTTATATTTCAAAGTTTTATAACGGGTATTTAGATCATCTAAGGTAAATTTCATTTAAAAAATTGAATGTATGTCACTATTTAATAAAAGAATTGTTGGTTTCGACGCACATTGTTTGGGAAAGTTAATGACATAAATTCGAAGGTTGAGCTAGTTATTAATGTCATTTTAATAATTCAAATCCTCTTTAATAAGGCTTTAATATTGAAAATATACTTCTATAATACTCGATTAGTCATGAAACCTATAAAAGGAGTTAGTTTTTCATGTCCTAAAAACTTAATTCAATTGGTTAGGAATTAGTAGATTTGGAGAAATGAATTAGTTTTGCCTCAAGTGACAAATGAATTCTACAATTTTATTATAAAAAAGTAGCCTATAAGATCCCATATAAGACCTTACTTTCACGTTATTTTCGATCCCAACAAATGTATTATTTTCGAATGTGCATTATATGTGCATTTCAAATGTATCATTTTCAAATTTATGCTTTCAGAATTATTTCTGTTGGGATGCGGCTTTTTCTACTGAAGTAGTCTACCGTGCATGGTGCCAAAAGGCGGCAGTGAGATATAAGGATCTGATTCATAAGATCAAGAGGCACAGAGCTGATGACGCGCCACCTCCATTCATTCCGAGATCGGATTGGCCTGCGTGGCGTGATTATTGGAATCGACTGAGGTGCGGACTAAGGCGGAAAAAGCTAGAAGGAGTAGGATGACGAGCGGATGGTGAGGGGCGGGGATCGTCAGCACGGGGTGGCTCGGATGTGCTTTAGATTATGCTACCGACATTGTAAGTATTTATTTTTGAATTCAATTTAGGTTTTAATGTTGTTCTTCTTCCTTCTCACATATATCATAATCATTAATTGCTAAGTTATTAGACATACAAACTAATTGGATTAAAACATCATTAATGAAGCTTGTTTAATTTTCTTATTTTAAGTAGCAACTGTACCTCTATTATATGCACACAAATACTTATTATCATTTACCTACGTGTACATTAATAATGTTTGAATGAATGAATAGGCGTGAGAACGTGGAGTCCATATTTACGAGGTCGGTGGGATGTTTTTCGAAATATCATGTCGCCCCGATGAAAGTTATCTGAGATGGGAAGGCTCGTAGCATCGCGGTAAGTAGATTAAATATTAAATATGGTAATGATGTAAAAATAACTTCTATTTGGAAACTTAAACGATTTTACTTGCAAATACGGGAGCGGTGGAGGACCAAGTTCAGATTTTGACTCAAGCCAGCGCAGATGAGAGCCCAGAAGTAGATAGGACTCAGATCCTCAAGGGTATCCTCGAAAGCGCTGCATCGAAGAAAAAGAGATTGTTTGGTGCTGGTTCTCTCTCACGCACATTCATGGAGGCGACTACAGTTACGCTCTGCAATGACATCTCGTATGGAGTCTCACGGATATCGAGCGCGATTGATGGAGATGGAGGAGCGGATGCGGTCGAGAGCGCGGATGGAGGAACAACTTCTGGTGGAGAGAGATGCGTGAGCGATCGAGTCGAGGATTGAAGCACAACAGATTGAGCATGCACGTTACTTCAATGACTTCAAGATCGCCCAAGCTCAACATGAGGCATTCCAATGATTCCTATCGGGCTCGAGTAAGGCAGATCGGACCTCGATCACCCCTCCACCATCTTGATTCCTATCTTTACGCTTTTACTTCATTTATGGATATGTTGAATTGTTGTTGTTGGTTTGGATTGGATTGTTGAATTGTTGAATTGATTTGGATTTATAACTCCGTGTCGAATAGTTGTTGTGAATTATATAATTGTGATGATTGTGGATGTATTGAATAGTTGTTGGATTTGTGAATTATAGAATAGTGATGATTGTGGATGTATTGAATAATTGTGGATGTATTGTGATGATTTGTGATGATTGTGATGGATTTGTGATGATTGTGGATGTATTGAGCATGTAAAAACACGGGTAAAACCTAATCAAACCGGTCTTTGAACAATTTTAAGCATAGCGACGAATTAAGTCGGAACTGCGACGGTTACGAGACGAACACAACCTAATTTGTCGTAGTGTATCAACGACGGATCTACGACGGAATGTTTTAGCGACGGAAAAAGTTCGTCGTTATTTGCGACGGATTTACGACGGACAAGCGAATGCATTTAACGACGGATCCGAGACTCAACTACGACGGAAATATATAGCGGCGTAAAAAGTCCGTCGTTATTTGCGACGGATCTACGACGGACTTGTCCAAAAAATTTAGTGACGAAAACTATTCCGTCGTAAGTAACGACGCACGTTTCCATCGTTAATTCGACGTAATAAACGACGAGTCAAACGACTACCTTTCAACGACGGAGTTTTCCGTCGCAAGTCCGTTTCAAAATTTTGCTACGGAATGGTTACCGTCGTTGTCTTCGTAACAACGAGGCTTTTAGCCGGAATAAATCCGTCTCTGATCCGTCACAGTTCTGTTTTTACGACGGATTTTTGATGTTTAGCGACGGATTTTTCCGTCGCTGTTCGCGTGTTTTTTTGTAGTGATTCCTGTGATAAAAAAATGGATTCATGACTCGCACAAACTTTGTATCACCAATGTTCTACAGTACATTATACAAGTCACAAATAAATAAAATTCTCAACCCCCCCCCGCCCAAAAAAAAGAAAATCTTTCGGATTCTTTTTCTATCTTCTCTTTTGCTGATATGGGAAAAACAACCACTTTACTATACAGCATTTGGGTTTTCTTGAGGTTGAGAAGATCCGTAAAAATCAATCAGTTTCTGCAAAACAAAAACCTGAGTTTTGAGAAGCACGATGTAGTCGGCGGTTTCTTGATAAAGCTTGTCGGGCTTTATTTCGGCGGAGTCGGAAGAATGAGCCTCTTGAGGGCCTCCAGTTTGTCGGAGACAGAGGCGGTGCCGCCGGCTCTGCGGTGGCTGCATTCTTGTGGTTTGTGCGATCTCCGACTTGAGTTGGCTGAGGATTTTCTCACCGGCCGCCGCGTGGAGGCCGTCGATGTCGAGATTCTTGGCTTCGAGGCCATTATGATTGTGGCTGCGGCGGCGGTGGCAGCGGAGAAGGGGTTTACCGGTTGACGGTAAAATGGGTGGTGAGAAATGGAGTTATGTCATTAGGGGTATAAGTAGGGGGCGGTAGGGATTAATGCCACTAGCTAGTGGAGGAAATACCATAATGCAATTATTTTATTTATTTTTAGTTTTGAAATATCTTAACATGGAAAAAATAATTTAAAATTTTCAACATATGAGTTGATCTCATTATATATTAGTTTACATACCAGATAGCACCTTACATGCAGAAATCTATATCATTTGTAAAGAAGTATATTAATGTCCATTTGGAACGATTCAATAGTTAAAGTGGATTCATGTGGTAAAAAAAATTATATATTAGTTTACATACCAGATAGCTCCTTACATGCATAAATCTATATTATTTGTAAAGAAGTATATTAATGTCCATTTGGAACGACTCAATAGTTAAAGTGGATTCATGTGGTAAAAAAAAGTCAAGGGTAAAAACCCCATTAATGTCTCTATGAGTCTGACTCTGTCATACCTAATTTTTCAAGTGTGTTTTACCCATCCTATATGGTTTATAAGCTAATGCATAGGAACACGAAGTTTATCTAGTACGTATCGAAAATAGTGATTGCATGTTTTCCATGATTTAAAAAAAAAAAAAAGTATATTAGTGCCCAAGTTAAATGCGTCAGTGGAAAGAATGATTATTAAATGCAAGGTCGGGTAATTCAATCAAAAATATTGAGACACAAATCGAGAAAAATATACTTCCTTTGTTCCATTAGACTTGATATGTACTCTCTCTATCCATCATATACATTCATTTAATATCGTTTTCGTTCATTCACAAAAATGTTCACTTTTTTTCTAGAAATATCAACTCCATAATTTTACTATAAATATACCCACTTATTTAAAAAAAAAGTATCCACGCCTTACCTTTTACTCTCACTATCTATTAATATTTTCATTTACTATCTCAATAGCCCACATTTTAATTCTACTACACATAAATCGATTTATTTATTATCTTCACTCACTTTATACTCATTAAAATTTATTAAAATCCGTGGCATCAAAATCAAAGAACGAATATGATGGACGAATGAAGTATTTTTTTAGGTGTGTTCACACTTGGCCTAGTCCGTTTTTAGAAATAATTAAGTCCAATAATCACACTCTTAAACGCTCAGTTAAAAATAAACTAATTACACCATTACATTGATGTCTTAATCTCTCTCTCAGTCTCTGTCTTTCTATCTCTCTCACACTCTCATAATCTCATTTCCATCGATTTATCTGCCGCACCCACTTCTCCCCAAAATCCAATTATCTCTTTGTTTCTCTCCCTGCCTCTTTAATTTCACTCAAAAAGCATGAAAATTGAAGTTGGATCACTACCCACCCTATATTTTGGGGATACCGAAGTGATTCGGTAGAAAACTTACAACCAAAAAGCCCTAATCATGTTGTCACCGTCGAATTTACATCGACCATTGAAGAAACCTCATCTCCATACTCAGAATTCAATTATCATTTCTCGTTTCCATTGATGATGCGCTTTGAGATACTGGTGATGTGTGGATTGCAACCATGGGGATGGAGGACGAAATCCGAGTAGAGATAGAGAAATAGAAGCAAAAGATGCTAAGAATCTTGGTCCATGCATTCTTCAAATGAGTGAATTATTTTTCTTATATCTTTTTCCCTCATGCTTTACTTGCATCTATTGATTTGGTTATGGTTCATTCTGGGAGAATGTTAAATGGATGTCAAAATGACTAAAATTTACTCACACTAGGAATTATTTCATCGCATCAATATTCTAATTATGTTTGAGATGTGATTTTGGGATTAGGATTTCTTTTGATGCAAAAGTTGAAGCATATTTTCTTTTTATAAAAAGAAAGTGTATCTTGGCTTTTTTTACAAAATATAGAAGCATGTTTCATTTTACAAAATATGTTTACATCAAAAACACATTCTATGAAGTTGAAAAACATGTGTCATAAGCATAAACATTAAAAAAGGTTATAGCAAACAGAGTGGGACATATTATTTTCACTCATTCCCTTCATTACTAGGGTATTCATTAGACTCCCAATTCTCTCCAAGCTTCCAGCCTCAATCAAATAAGTTAGGCAATGTCTTACTAAATTCTCTTGAACATTCAAATCAATCAGAAGTCTATCTTCCCTTATCATTCACCCTTTCTTCATATGTGGATCTTATACCGGTTCCACCATCTTACTTTCATAATTTCAATCATATAACTTTGCAAGCTTAAGAAAATATTGTTCAATATTGTAGAAGATATGCCTTCAGATGATAACATAACTGCATTAACCAACTGATCAAATGTGTAGCACACTAGTTCTATTTGTATGGATTTAATTGCCCCAAATCATCCCAAGTTATTCACATTGGTATATGGTGAATTGAGTGGTTGTTGCACCAATGTAATGTTGAAGCCATCTTGACATGTTGCTACCCTAAAATCTGGGTCACTGTTTATAATGTGAGGCCTTGCATTATCTTGATGTATAAAGATGACTTTACTTGCAAATGCTGCCATTTTGCCTTTATTGTTGGTAAAATCTGAAATGATAAGATATTTTTTGTATTCACTATTCTTTATTCAACATTTATTCTACTGAAATTGAATACAAACACTTAACCACATTAAATGAAGATAGATATTTCAGTTAAAGCACTAGTTGAATTCAATCAATTTAGTCTTATAATTCACACATAACTCATTATCTCTCCGTACCTGATTGATCAAGCAGTCTTTGATTATTTGTTTTGTGATTGATTCAATAGGTTTGTCTCTATTGTGCCTACTACTCTATTTTTGTTTGTTCTTTGAGCTTGAATTTGTTGTGTGAAAGGAAAAATGTTTATATTTCCATCAAATAATGAAAGTGTTGCTTCGCCTAAACATGAAACTGTTATGTGGTCTATTATCCACACACAGAGTAAAACAGCGGAATTAAAAACTTAAAGAACATTGAAGGTGAAACTTTTCTATAGATTAAAATTATAATCTGTAGATGTCAATCTATGGTGAAATTATCCACTATAAGTATACAGTGAACGTTACAATCAGGTCTTCTAAGTATTTTATACTTAGGCCTTAGGCTAGGAATAACTTGCCTTGTTTCCTTTCGCTCAGTCACTCAAGCCTTCAGCTTCTCAGTTGACTTTAGGAACACAGTTTTGGTGCCACTGGTGGATGTATTATTCACCTTTGAACTAGGATCATACCCTAATCTATTTCTGATCAACGGACATCTATGAACTGATTGGATGGATTCCAGTTTCTTTGTGGCTCATTTTAGAGTGTTGATCATTTGTTGGAGTGATGCCTCACTCTGTTGAAGATCGCTGAACTTTAATCTCAGTTACTTAAGTTCGGAGCTGAACTATTTCTTTCCCTTATTGAGACCTCTCAGCCTTTAGTTCCTTGATCATGTTGACTTGATAGCATGTTCATTTTTCAGCTTAGTCAGCTCAGTGTGAGCTTCATCTCATTTTCTAAAGGGTAAATTGACTGTTGATTTTGTTCAACAAGTTGTAGCTTTTCTATCAGTTTATAGTTCTCAGTCATGGCTCCTTCGTACATTTTCATGACTGTCATGTAGTCAGTCATGATTTGCTCCATCTCATCCCACTTGACGGATGTGTCTTCAGAGTCGGACGCCTGCTTAGATAGTACAATAGTATGGGATAGATTATCAGTAAAGAGACGCTGGCTTTCATCATCAGTACTGGAGGAGTTTTTGGAAGAGCTGCTTGATGAGCTTGAAATGTCGGCCTTCTCAGCAACCATTGTCTTACGCTCGCTCATCTTCTTGTCGTGCTTGGCACGAAAAACTTTTCTTTCCTTGTGGCTCAGATCAGGGCATTCATGTCTAAAGTGCCCTTTCTTGCCACAATTGAAGCACTCATCGTCTTTATACTCAGGTCCGCTAGGCTTCTAGTCAGATCGATCCTTGTGAGTTCTTTCATTGCGGCTCATGTCGTGTCCACCGCTCTCATTTCCATACTTGTCGTACCTCTTCAATCGAGCTTCCATTTTCCTGAATCTGTCAGCCATCAAAGTGTACTGGGTCAGCAACTCGTCATTGTCAGCTTTAACTTCACGTTGGGTCAGTCGAGCCTGCATCTCCTTGTCATCAGCAATCTGGAGTTCGTGTTTTATCAGCTTTGACTCTTGAGTCAGTATGATGCTTCAGTCTGACGTAGAAACTGATAGTCAAGTTTGACTACAGAAATGAAGCTTTGACTCCTCGATATTAGCTTTGACTCTTGGCAATCAACTTTGACTTCTGGTACCTGACTTCTTCAAAGACAATCAGCTGGTTGATATGATACTTAGTCATATCTCGACTCCTACTCATCCTTCATTGTTGAGTCTTCAGTCTTCGACTTCATTCCAGTAGCTGTTTTGAACTTCTGCATCGCTTGTACATTCAGTCTTCAGACATCAGTTGGTCTTCCATCAGTATTTAGTCTTCAGTACACGATCCTTCAGTTGAGCTATTATCAGATGAGCTAATACTGATACTCATATCAGTATGACTGACTTTCAGTACTGTTTGAACTCCTTCGGTCTTGGGTCTGTCCAAGCTAGTAGTTCTGCTACTGAAACATGTAACATAAATACCTAACTCGCAAACAAGTCAGTAGCATAAGTTACTTCAACAAAGTAATCATCAAAGATTTTGAAATCTAATCAAAATACACAGTTAAGATAGATTAATTCCTGAAACTCATGAATTTTCCAGTATTTCCACTACTTAGGAATTTTCCCAACAATTTTTCCATTTTTGATGATGTCAAAACCTTAAACATTATATTGAGAACAAACCAGAAAAATAGATAACCAGTTTCAGCAGAAGAACTTGATTTCCCCTTGCTATGATCATCCTTATCTACAAAACATGGTTAGTTCATCATAATAAGGTTTAAAGCAAGTACAGAGCCTGGACAAAGAGTCATTATCATCAGGATGAACTGTGTCAGTTTTATAGATAATAGGTTGTTGACATTACATGATACAATCATTTATGCTCAGTATCAGCAGAAAACCTATGCATTTCTATTACTGCTTCTAACCGGATTCAACTTCTTCTCTGTCTTTTCCTCTCTTCATCAGTCAGCGTCCATACATGGCGAAGATTCTTGGCTCTTAGAGAAGTAGCATCCTCTAACTCTTCCTTTGACCTTCTCTTGACTCTTCCAAAAACTTTTTCCGTTGTAACCCATTAGTTTTTTAACTCTCTAACTCTTCCTCCTTTTTGGTATCATCAAAAATAGTTTGCAGGTTCTTCTTCTGTAAATCTTCTCGACAAAACCTGTCAAAAGATATAAAACAACAGCTATGTCGTCAAAAGAAGATCCAACACAGGACATCGATGACTATGTTTGCATTTTCTGGTGATGAGTGTCGGTGTTGATGTAGCAAGGAAACCACCGAGGACTGGAAGGGTCTTCATATCACCGATAAGCTCACCATCCAAAACCGTCAGGTGAAGGTCACCATCATTTCTTCTGTCACTGAGTGCGATAGGAAGAAGACGAAGAACATCAAGCACAATAGCATACTTCCATCGTCACTTTAGACACAAAATATTGAGATCATCGTCATCAGAGATGTTAGGTCTTTCGAAATCCATGTTTGCATCATGTAAGAAGCAAGAAGATAAATATAATATGATAGAGAATATGCATGGGTTTTAGGGTAAATACCATTTGACACTCCAATATTTCTGACTTTTTACATCCGTGTCCCAATGCAAGTGTAATAATAAATCAGGCTATAACCTTTTAAATGAGTTCACAATAACGTCCTGACCATCGAATTCGGGCTAATTTTTCCTAGCTGTCATGCCACTAGTTGACGTTAATTACATAAATGGAATGAAAAATTATATAATATTCCACGAAAAAATAAAACGACGTCGTTTTTAGTGTATTACTGACAAATCAAAATTTTGCATTCCTTTAAACTCTTCGATTTAGTTCCAGATCTCTCTTTCATTGCTTCAAGAAAATACCCCAAAATCCTCTCCACACAGTCCACATCATACAAGGTTTCATTCAAATACGAGTAGCTCGGAATCAACAGATCATCTAATGTCAATCTGCAAGCCTCATAAAGCATTCAAAATATACACAGTTCTCAATAACCCGAACAAAAACCTTATGGTGTTCGGAGAAAATCATGAGACTTTTCATTCGGTAGGTTAAAAATAATCATCTCCAACAGCTTTCTCTTGTCATTCTCCCTCGATGCAATGCTAGACGGCAACTGCGACTTTTGAATCGTCCGTGAAATTCTAGGAACGTACTTCTTTGCATAGAAAATCAAGCAATTATCGATTATTTCCTCACTCACATCCAAAGCTGTCATGGCGAAAATCAAGCTCTTAAAAAACGGCATGCTCAAAAAACTCAAAAATCGGCAATTGCCCTCTGCGGAGGTAAGAGTTTGATTGAGAGTACTTTGATGCATCTCTAAGAAATGCCCAAATTTTACTCTTTGAAGAGTTCAAAGATAAGAAACGGCACATAGATTAGAATAAGGGACAATCTATTACTCTTTTACTCTTACATTCCAAATCGTTTAAACAGGCACATGAAGTGTTAAATATCTTTTACTCTTACATTGCAAATCCTTTACTAAACTCTTGTGTTAATTTTATCCCAATTGGTCCTTGGGTGGTTAAGCTATTAGGGATATGTTTATATGCGAATAATGAATGTATATGTTAAATTAAAGGATAAATACAATTTATTTGCCATGGGCAGTAGCCCTCCACAGGAGGTAAGAGTGTTGATTGAGAGTTTGATATTCTTAAGGATTGACTTAGAGAAAAATCTCTCAATTTTTGAAATTAGATTATCTTCAAAGTACCTCCGTCATCTTCATCTACTCACCGACGTAGCGAAAGGGTGTGGCTTTGGCAGCCGAGAGGTAAAAAATGACATTATTTTATTTTTTCTTGGATATTATATAATTTTTTTTCCTACGTTTATAATTAAGGTGGACTTCAAGTATGCCATCTAGGAAAAATTGGCCCGAATTTGGTGGTCAGGACGTTATTGTGAATCCATTTGAAATATTATACTCTGATTTGTTATTATACTTATGTTGGGACACAAATGTAAAAAATCATAACGTTGGAGTGTTAAATGATATTTACCATGGGATTTTATGAATAAACATTTTAGCTTCCTGGGGCATTTTGGTAAGATAGCTCTGTAAATGCTTTATGTCTTTTCACATCTTTTACCTGTTAAAGCATTAAATGCAAGATCGAATTCCAACACATATCGAATTAAATTCCAAAGGAATTAACTCATATCATTTGAAATAAATGAGATGTAATAAATTCAAAATATTTTAGCTACAGTCATGCATTTATGTCAGTAAGCTTGTATCTGTTTAATGAGTCAATATACATACCAGTCAGTAGAAAATAGTAGTCAGCTGATACCTCTTTGGTCGATGGCACTGACATCAAGTGTTATTGATACTGATACCATTTTTATGTCGACATAGTCTATTGATACTGAACTATGTTTTACAAACTGCCTTCAGTTTGTCCTTCATTAGTTTGGTTTATCAGTTTGTCTTACTGTTACCAACTGACGTGTTACTGACCTTCAATTAGTTTTGACCTTTGTTAAAACTTATCAGTTTGACTGACCAGTTTTACCTATCAGTATAGGTTCTCCCTTCAACCAGTAGTACTGATAGTTGGTCCACAGATGTTTGCGCGTCCTGTCTGTCAGTTTAACACGAGTCAGGTTCAGCTTTAACGAGTTAGACTGAGCTACTGATATCTACTAAGTTTAACTAGTCAGAGTCATCTCATCACTCTTCTGGGTTCAACAGTCCTGGCTTTCCAAAAATCATGTTGAATCTATCTTCGAAAAGCGGTTTCGTTAGGATATCAACACGTTGCATATCAGTGTGAATTTTCTCAACAATGATGTCCTTTTTTTACACGATCTGATTAAATGGTATCAGACATCTACGTGATTACATCTGGTATGTTTGACTGGATTTAAAGTGATGGCTATAGGACTGGAGCTATCATAGTAGATGGGTACTTCACTCGTTGCGACTTCATAATCTCTCAGTTGTTGCTTCAGCTAGAGGATTTGAGAATAGCAGCTTGCAGCGGCCATAGACTCAGCTTCAGTTGTGGATGTTGCGGCTGATGTCTGTTTCTTGGAAAACCAAGAAAAATCTGTTTGCTTCCTAGAAACTGGTAAGTCCTTGAAGTTAATTTCTTGTCTAATCTGCAGCCTGCAAAAATCAGAGTCAGAATAACCTGAAAGATCAAAATTATCGTCAACAGGATACCATAAACCCATGTTGGGTGTGCCTTTGAGGTAACGCAGTATCCATTTAGCTGCTTCCAGGTGAGCCTTCTTGGATCGACTTAATATCTCGCACATACTCCTATTGTCGGGTCTGCTGGCAGTAAGTTAGAGCAGCAATTCAATGATTCCTCGATATTTGGTTTGATCTACTAGCTTGCCTTCAGCGCCTGCCTAGATCCACCTTCCAATTTGTGTTCATAGGAATCTTCATGGGCTTCGCTTGCTGAACTCTGAATTTGTTGATCAGCTCGTTGGTATACTTGGTTTGACTTATGAAAATGTCTTCTGCTAACTGCTTCACTTGTAGTCATAGAAAGAAGTTCATCTCTCCCATCATGGACATATGAAATTTCTCAGTCATAACATTAGCAAACATCTTACATAATTTCTCAGATTTTGATCCAAAAATAATATCGTCAACGTAGATCTGGACCATGAGAATGTCATCACCATTCTTGAGAGTGGAGAGAATCATGTCTAATGAGCCCTTTTTGAACTGCTTTTCTTCCAGGTACAACGATAGGGTGTCGTATCAAGCTTAGGGAGCTTGTTTGAGTCCATAGAGAGCTTTCTTCAGCTTGTAGACCTTGTTAAGACCTAAACCTGGAGGTTGTTCCACATACACTTAATTTGCAAGGATGCATTTAGAAATGCACATGTCACGTCCAATTGATAGACTATGAATCCCTTATTTGCAGCATAAACTAGGAATATATGAATGGCTTCTAATCTTGCAACTGGAGAAAAAGTCTCATCGTAATCAATTCATTCTTCTTGGTTGTACCCTTTAGCCACCAGCCTTGCTCTATTTCTGATGACGTATCCATTTTTTATCCTTCTTATTCTTGAAAATCCATTTTAGACATATTACCTTGTGATTGTCATATCTGTCCATCAGTTCTTATACTGCATTCCTCAAGAACTCGTTAAGTTCTTCTTGCATGGCATTCGTCCAGCTTACGTCGTTGAGCGCTTTGAGAACATCATTGGGTTCTACTTGATAGTAGAAACAACCGAATAAAGTTGATTCTGTGATGGTTAGTTGTTCGCGACAATAGCTTGGTTAGTAACTGATCTATGAGTTATGACTTTATTTGTAGGTTCACCAATAGTCAAGTGGATGATTTTCAACCCATCTTCGATATCTTCAAACTTTGTCTGTTGTCAAAGTCGGATCAGATGAGGTTGATCAATTGACAACCGATCACACTACTACAAATATCACTTTTCTCACACTTATGACCACGCTTTTTCGAAAGCGTAGTTTATAGTATGACTACGCTTTTATCAAAAGCGTAGTCTATGTGCTTGATTTTTGAAATATAGACTACGCCATACTTAAATGCGTAGTCTATATGAACTATTAACTATGCTTAAAAAGCGTAGTCTATGTGCGTGTTTTTTAAAAAGCGAGTCTATGTGAATAAATTTAAAAAAATAAAAAATTCAATCCTCAATTACCTAAACGACGGCGGATCCTCTAATTCTCTTCCACCGAGAGTGAGAATGCCCTAGCGCCGTGCTTGCCCCAATTCCACCGCACGAACCAGACTCGATGAACAACATCGGACGGCGGCGCGCCCCATGACGCTGGCGAAGCGGCGCGGACGCCTTACAGCAGAGAATGTCAATCTGAAATGGCCAACCTCGACTGAACAATCGCTGAATCATTGCTCGTGTCGTCGCTGCTTCAACGCGTGGATCTGATCCCGATTTGAATAATTTAGTGGACAAAGTTGTGCGGGACGGGCGTGGAAGAGGAGGGACGAGTGAGAATGAGCGGTGGAGCGAGCCCGACTAGTGTGATGGATTCGGTTAGGGTGGACTAGGAGAAGCGGGTTCGATTGTCAAGTGTATTTCGCTCATTCCAGTGGCTACCTCAAGGCGGAGGCGGTGGCGCTGGCAAAGGTGGTCAAGTTGTCAAAGCAACAAACGAAAACAATGGGACGGTAATTATTTTGCTTTATATAGTTATACTATTGTGGTATAATACATCATATGTCGATTATGCTAGCTTTACTTACTATTGATTTGCAGAAGAAAAGTGGTACTCTTGAACATATTTATGTATAACATTCATTCTTGTTGATATTTGTGAGGCGCTTAGTCATTTACCTAATAACCGAATCAGAGTTTGTGAAATTGTTACACAATTTTATAGCAAAGGAATATTAGCTTTTGGTCCGAGAATTTTCTTGCTTTATGATCATG
This sequence comes from Salvia rosmarinus, assembly GCA_036937905.1. Lineage (NCBI taxonomy): Eukaryota > Viridiplantae > Streptophyta > Magnoliopsida > Lamiales > Lamiaceae > Salvia > Salvia rosmarinus. Next base: position 29,136,785 of record CM072816.1, on the reverse strand, counting down.
TTCATTATATGGTCGCTTTATGGATTGTGTCGCCTTTTGCCTTTCCTAAAATATCTTTATCGCTTTTTATCTAAAATCTAATTGGTGTTCTCAACAAATTAGTCTAATTGATCGAAAGAAGTATCGTAATCCCATCTTTTCTTGAAATCGATCGCCTTCTCCGAGTATCTTCCGATTCATCATCCCGCTATTGACGTGGGCAAGTCTTGTATGTCAATGCAAAGAAAAGGTATATGTAAAAGGCGGTAAGAAGGAACAACCAATCGAACTCGAAGTGTACAATCGTGGCATGTTCAAGATCGAGATATGCAACAAATGGCAACAGATGGAGCTTGCCTTATGGAGACAATGTCAATTTGCTCATGGTATTGCAGAGCTCCAACCAGTCCTCCGCCACCCAGCTATAAGACCGAGGTCCATCGATGGTCTTGAACGGTGTTCCTTGCCCTTATGGCCACCGCTGCCACTTCCGCCACACTCTCACCGAGGAGGAGCAGCTCGTGAGGGCCATAAATTCCAACTCTCTCCAACCTGTGAGCTACCGGTAACATCTTAATGTAACTACTCTTTATCTTATGGTTAAACTGTGTTTTGCATGAAGAGTATGTTACTCAGTAGAATGGGATCCGATTTTGTAAGTAAATAAACATCATAAGAGAGGTTTCTTTACATAGAATTTAGAATGACTTAGGATCTGAATAGAGAACGTTTGCTTTCATCATTTTGTTACTTTGCTTTACGCTTAAATGTCATTATTCGTAAAAATACATTGCCACTCTGATTATCTCGTGTAGAAAACTCATTCTGCATATTTTTTTAATGATTTGTGGTCACCGTTTGTTGTATCTCGTTTATTAGTACACATTGATACTATTGTTAAGCTTCGTGTCTCCAATTGTCTGTCGTCACACTCGTCTCTCTTCACAAAATTTCTTATCATTCCGAACCCATTATTTTCTTTTTTTCCTTGTGTTTCATTGCCCTCATCAAGAACTTGGCAAAACCATGGTCACGATACTCCCTCGTAGCATCACCCCACTGCTCCACAAATGCAACTCAATACGAGGTACTTCATCAATATTTATGTAATTTTCATTCTTTATAGTTGCACCAAATTCGCTTCCATGAGTTGGGGAACTTTGCTATTGTAATTTTTATGTCAGATGTTCATTTAGCGTTGAATTTACTCATATGTTCAAGGAGCTTTTGTTTGTCAACAGCACCATGCTTTGGGTCATCCGTTATTGTTTATATCGACTTTGCATAAATTGAGGTGATGGATATCATGAAGTAGAATCAAATGTAAAATCAATTCTTAATATTAACAACTAAATCATCATACCATATTTATCAGGTATCAAGACAATTTTGAGTTATCTTTTGTTGATGTTATCGCCTTCCGTAGTACTTGGAATCGATTCTGGGTTAATGAAGAAAGGAAAATATCAGATCTTATACCAAATTATGTATAAATTTCCCAAAGATTCAGATTTGTATTTGAGTTATGTGATATGCGGTTGATGCTTGAATGTAGTTTTGTGATGATTCTTCCGAGGTAGAGTTGAGATTGGAACCCCGGAAGAAAGCAAAAATCGAGGGAAGTTTATGTGGATGCAAGTGAGAAGTCATTGGTAATCGAGTGCAAGATTCGGATACACAAAACTCTCGATAATCGATAGTCTATATGGAATGATAAAGCCTTCCAAACAGCCATACAAGTGTAATAAATAGCACCATTTGATCACCCTTGTGAAATGGTTTAGCTGCTTAGGCTCTCGAGCACATTTTAACACTAATATCACATCTATGACATCTCATTCCGTGAAAGTTTGTTTTCTTTCTTTTTAAAGTTCTACACTTTGTCTCGTAATATTCTCATGGGTCGCCTCAAGAAGATACATGAGGTAATGAATATATTCGTATGATCCGTTGCAATATTCTATGTGTGGGCTGATTCCATACATATGTACATAGTTCAATACTAAATTCCAAAAGATACAAGATGTTCGCATTGCAAATTCTACGTATAAACTATACTGAATTGTGATGTTGTTATCTGATTTCCATGAACATAATGTTTGAGCATTTATCGACATGCTTATCAGACTTTGAAATGTGTGTATTTGTTGTAGTATCTAATTACTATTAATTGCTTGAAGGGCAATTTTATGTTTAATGCAAAATTGGAGAAAAGAGGAAGAAGAACCAACTTGGGAAATTGTAAAGGTATTTTCATTTATCAAATCACATTTATTTTATGTCGATTTCATATACATCTACATGTTGCTAATATTTGATATTTTAAAAGTGTCGAAGACAACCCGATTCCAAGCAATGCGGGTTCTTTGTAATACGCCTCATGAAAGATATAATTGAAGAAGTTATGAAGAGTGGTTCCATTTCTTTACGCTCACATGTAAGATAAAGATTTCATTTCTTTAATATAATCATTTTTTCATACAAGAGTGCTAATATTCTATTTTGAATTGTTAATAGTTTCCAAATCGGTCTTACTCTCAAGAGGACATTGATGAAGTTCGCGCTGAACGGGCAAATTTCATGCTTCTTCACATATAGTCTTGTGATGTTTTAGTTGTAAGTTATCGATCTTTCAATTATTTTGTACCGTGATATGGGGATACTATCTTATTGTTTTGTTATGTGATGTGCATAGTATTTTGTATAGTGATTTTGTAGTCAGAATGAAAATGTTGTATATTTTGTATAGTGATTTTGTAGTTGTAATGAAAATGCATTGTATATTTTTGAATAGTGATTTTGAACGTAATGCAAGTATATTTTAATCTCATTTGCTTGTGCGTTAATTAGTATTGTGTTTAAATAAAGAAATTAACTACTATTGAAATTGAAAAATCGTAGTTGTTATTAAATCGACTACGGTTGTAATAGAAAAAGCGTAGTAAATTTGGCATTAAAACCGTAGTAAATAAACTCAAAACCGTAGTTAATACATAGACCACGCTAAGAAAGTCAGAGTGTATGTGCGAAATTTTGTGTAGTTCTGTCGGTATAGACTACGCAAAAGCGTAGTCTGTGTGCGGCGTGTCTATAGTGGTATAGACTACGACAAAAGCGAGTGTATATGCGAAATTTTGTGTAGTCTCAGCTCGGTATAGACTACGCGAAAAGCGTAGTCTATAGTGGGTATAGACTACGCCGAAAGCGTAGTGTATGTGCGAAATTTGTGTAGTTCTGTCAAGATAGACTACGCCGTGAAAGCGTAGTCTATATGCAAAAAGCGTGAGTCTATAGTGGGTATAGACTACGCATAAAAGCGTAGTGTATGCGCGCCTATTTTTCTCTACATCACTTTTCTCTACACTCCGAAACACACATAGACTACACATATAACGCGTAGTCTATACTGATTTTTGTAGTAGTGTCAGCTGGCGGAATATTTGAAGGATTTTCTTATACTGGTTTATGTTACTGACATGTTGCATTGTCAGCCGATTGATCTTTATCAGTCTGAGCTGTAGCTGTTTTGGTTCCTCCTTGACATATGGCAGGTTCAGTTCTGGGGAATATCCAATTGGACTGGCTCATTTCCATGGATCTGCGAAGCGTCTTAAGTTTTCTCTTCTCTTGGTCCTCATACAAGTACTTCATCAATCAGACTGAGTGAGTGGAGTTTCTCTGGGATGATACAGCTTCCATGTTGACATGATTTCTGTACCCAGTAGCAGATTCATCAAACACAACATGAGGTGTTACTTCCATAATAAATGATTGCTTGTTAAAAACTCTATAAGTTTTGATGGATTCTTCAACTGGAGAATGTCCAAGGAAATTTCTTCGTCCATCATTACTGTCAAAAGTCTTTAATTGCACTTTGTCATTGTTGTGGATGTAACATAAACAACCAAAAGTATGAAAGTGAGATATAGAAGGTTTTCTGTTACTCCACACTTCGTATGGTGTTTTTCCATATCTCTGAGTCAGAATGATCTGTTCTGGGTGTAGCATGCTGTGTTGATAGCTTCAGCCCAGAATTTTGGAGGTAGCTTCGAACTTGCTAGTATTGTTCGTGCTGCTTCTTTTAGAGTTCGATTCCTTCTTTCAGCTACTCCATTTTGTTGAGGAGTTCGAGTAGCAGACTTTCGATAACTGATTCCTTTTTCACAATACTTACACATGATAGCATTTAGGAACTCACTTCCTTTGTCTGATCTGACTATGATGATGACAGTCTGCTTCTCAGTGCTGAGCCTCTTAAGCAATGCATGCAGCTTCTCCAGTGTTTCATTTTTCTTGTACAAAAACACAATCCAGGTGAATCTAGAATAATCATCAATAACAAAGAGCGTGTATTTTCTACCGTTATAACTAACTGGAGTCGCTAATCCATATAGGTCCATGTGTAGCAGTTAGAGTATTCGATCAGTAAAGTGGGCGCTTTTATCTTGAACGATGCTTTCGTCTGTTTGTCCCTCTGATATGCTTCGCACGCTTGGTCCTTATGGAATCCAGTATTCTGTAAACATTCGACAAGCGAGTGTTTTGCTAACTTGTTAATGGTCTTGAAATTCAGGTGATTCAACCTTCTATGCCATAACCAGTTGATCTTTGATGATGTCTTTGATACCAGGCATGTTTCTGTAGTGCAATCCTCATAAGATGCAACGTATAAGTTTCCATGCATTGTTCATCTCAATACGATCTACTTTGAGTTGTTCTTAATTGTGAATTCATTCTTTTGAATCGTAACAACGAAATTGTTATCACAGAATTGGTTAGAGGATATGAGATTATGTTTTAGACTAAGAACACAATTAACATTAAAAAATTTAGCATTACCGATCAAAAGTGTACCATAACATTTGGTGTATCCAATTGAATTATCACCAAAAGTGACTTTCATGTCTTCTTTATCCATTTATTCAGAGAGATTCTCCTTGCAGCTAGTCATGTGTCTTGAACATTCGGTGTCCAAGTACCATATATGCTTTTGGACTAGAAGGTCTTTATTTTTCTCTGATTGATCAACACGGCCTGAAAAATTCATATTTAGGTACCCGATATGAATTAGGTCCTTGCACATTAGTAGTTTCTTTAGGAACCCAGATCTACCTGATGATTTTGACGTTGTCGCCAAGTTTTCTCCCTTGGAAATTAGTGTAAACTGGCATAGCTTTTTCAGTTGGATCTTGGACTTCTATGTAGGTTTGGCAGGGGTATTGGGTCAGTGCTTGTGTTGATGTGGTGCATGTGTGTGCTGTGGAGGTGTAAATGAAGTTTTACTATGTTGAGGACGTTTATGATAGATGGAATGTATGCTGGTGCATACTTCCTAGCAGGAGGTGATTTCAGCACAGGCTTCCTCTACTGAGGATACTAATGCTGAGAGCGCCTTAGCTCAGTAAATTGTGGCTACCTGATAGGATCAATTCTTCTGAGCAGTTTATACTTAGGCCCTTGGGTTTATACAACTTGCCTTGTATCCTTACGTTTAGTCACTGGAGCTTTCAACTTCTCAGTAGACTTAACAAACGTAATTTTGGTGCCACTGTTGAATGTACCATTCACAACTGAATTTGGATCATACCCTAATCCAGTTCTGATCAACATACACCTCTTAACTGATGCTAAAAGGTGCGCATTGAATGACTTCCTTAACTGGAGGAATGGAGTCTAACTTCTTCGTTGCTCCATTCAGAGTGTTGATCTTCTCTTGAAGTGAATCCTCACTTTGCTGAAGTGTACTGAACTTCAGGTTGATCTGAGTTAGTTCAATCCTCAGCGGAACTATTTCTTTTGCTGAGAGTGTTCAGCCTTCAGTTCCTTTATCATGCTGGCTTGCTTAGCATGTTCTTCTTTCAACTTGGTTAACTCAAAGGCTTGGTTCATTTCGACTTGTAAGGAACAAGCGATGATGACTTCTCAGAAGTCAAGCTTCTCATTCAACTTGTAATTCTCAATCATAACTCCTTCACACATCTTCATGATTGTTCGTAATTAGTCATGATTTGCTCAATCTTGTCTCATTTAACTAAGATATCTTCAGAGTCTGACACCTGTTCAGATAATACAATAGTTTGAGAGAGATTTTCAAGTAGAGAGTCGGAAAATTACCTCATATTCATCTATGCCATTATCAATTCTCACCATGCAGATGTCCTTGTAGTTATTGATCTCTCTAACCATTAGATATTGGATCTCATTGTTAGTGCTGGAGGAGTTGTTAGAAGAGCTACTTGATGAGCTTGAAGTCTTGGTCTTCTCAACAAACATTGCCTTGTGCTCGTTTAGCTTCCTATCGTGCTTGGCTCAAAGTGTTTTCTTTTCTTTTGTGGCTCAGATTAGGCCAGTCTTGTATGAAGTGTCCTTTCTTTCCACCGTTGAAGCACTCGTTATCTTTATATTCAGGTCGACTGGGCTTCTCGTCATTCTGATCCTTGTTCGTTCTTTATTTACGGCTCATATAGTAGCTATTTCTCTCTTTTCGATACTTGTTGTACATCTTCAGTCGGGCTTCCATCTTCCCTAATCTCTCAACCATTAGTGTATATTGAGTCAGCAACTCTTCATTGCTGCACTCAACCTTATCTTTGACTGTTTTCTTTGATTTATTGCTCTTGTCAGCTTTAAGGGCAGCACCTTTGCTCGTGATGACTTGAACTTCTTCTTCAAATGCATCAGCTTTGGATGAATTTTCGATACATCTGATATCGTACTCATCAACTTTCAGAGCTAAGAAGAGTTGAATCAAACTTTCTTCTAAAGTGCTACTAGATATACTTTCTAGTTAGTAGTTGGGAGTTTCCTTAGAACTTTAAGGTTGGTCTCTTGTTATGTGTACTTGTCCTTCCGTAGGGCTGAGATATTATTGATGATGGTAGCGAATCTGAGTTCCATATCATCAATGGATTCTCCCTGCTTTGCTTGAAGTTGTCGAACTTCTGACAAGCTATCGTCAGCTTGATCTCTTTGATTTCCTCTGAGCCAACACAAAGGCTCTCAAGCACGTCCCATATCTTATTTGTTGTCTCACATTTCATCAGCTTCGATATGAGAGTTGGGAACTGTTCCAGAGATGATATTCTTGGCTAGGTTGTCGAGTTCATCCTATTTCATTTCTTCTGAATGAAGTCAGCTCGATTCTTTGGCATATACTTGTAGGTAGGATCTTTTCCTAGTCTGGAGCTCACTTTTATCACATTCTCTCTAATGATGATGGGTCTGTTGATGATGACCTTCCACATACAGCAGTATTGGGCAATGAGGTAGCTCTTGAGTCTGAACTTTCAGATCTCATAGTTGTCTACCGTGAAAGTGGGGAAAGAAGTTGACCTGCTTTAGTTAGTTTCTATCATAGCAAAGATGCAGCAGTATGCAAAAATATATCAGTTTGAAAGATCTGTTCGAAAACAATGACCTCCTCTAGGAGAGTCAGTAGTTCTTGCGAACAACCTACTCTAATACCAATTGATGGCCCCTCGGGGTACATACTGGTGTAGGGGAGATATACTAGTTAGATAAATTTAAAACTTTTATTTTCACAATACTGACTTGCTATTATGGCGAGTCGTCAAGTAATTGTTGGCGCTCATTACCGATGTCGATCATCGCTTTGGTCGCTTCGATAATGAGAGTCTTGTTCTAAGTGATATCAGTTAGCAAACCACTAATTGCTGATGCAGCTAGTCAGTTAGATTGATAACTGATGTGCTTGCTGAATGTGGCGGTTACTAGTTTGCCTTTACAGAAAACTTAAACTGGTATAAAACACTTAGACGAATATGAGCTTAGTTAGTTTTTAGCTTATCTCTTCACTATCAAACTGATACTGATAGAGTGTTTCAAAGCGATGTTGTGTTGATGTGTGCTGGTGATGTGAGTTCAATAATATGCAATGAAAATAAGATATTGAATGTAAAGAACTGAAAGTAAACAACACTTGGTTTTTACATGGTTCAAAGAGATTAGCTCCTATATCCACAGACTGATTGCTCAATCAATCCACTAAATGGGATTTGGTCTTGATTATGGTACAAGATATAAACCTAGATACAGAGTCACCTTACTGTATCCCATAAAATTTGGCGTTCCTCCTAAGCTTGCAGGTGCTAGGAGACCTCTAACTGCTTACTGGTGCAGTCGACCTAAACGTCTTGCTTATAGGTGCAATATAGCCAAGCTTTCATCAACTAACACTTCATTGTCTACTTGCCCAAACTTCTACTTAAACTGAGTGGTTTCGTAGAGGGGTTTCCAACTAAATATGAGTTATCACATGTAACAAATTCAGGAATTATAGGCTTGAGATATACAAATTAGTATCCTGGAACTTAAAGGAGTGTATTGTTAAAATTTAAGCTGGTAAATATATTAGAGCTCTTAACGTTTGCTGATAACAATATAAACTCATTTCTTCGAAATCGTTGGGTTTAAGTGTCACGCCCCAATTCCCGAGGGAATGCATGTATGTCGGGGTGTGATTAGGGATGGAGGATAAAAAGCGGGGAAGAATGGGGGGATACATAAATCATACATAATAAGAATATATGACCAGAAAATCGGCAAGATCTCTTCTATAACTAGGACATATCCTGAAGGGGATGAGTGAGCAAACAATCCGCCAATAGAAATATATCGACAACATAACTTCAATGAACATGATCTGATTAGATTCAGGTAATGCACGGAAACAAAATAGCATTTCATCCTATCGACTAGACCGATCAACCACATAGCATGCTCTCATCGAGACTCACAGCATAATAATATCATAGCGAACCTTGTTCCCAATCAGAGAGAAAAATAAAGGGACAATAGTACATTAACAACAGAGTACATAGATATACAACATCGCAGAAGCAGAAGGCATGAAAGAATCGGCAGCTCAACCCCTCGGTCGCATATCCAACCCTCCTCTATCTGTGAAAATATTTGAAAAAGATTTTGGGGTGAGTACTAGTGCACTCAGTTGTGGTTTTATAACGTAAAACAAAATCCATGATACCGTGTTCAGAGCACTTACCTTAGAAGGTTTTAAAATGTAAACCCACTTCTAAGTAAGCAAAACTAGATTTTTCCTTTTTGATTCCTGATCCGTTATTACTGTTATTCCCATCATAGAAGCTTAGCTCGGAACGTATCCCGCCAACACATCACATCTCTGCCCGGAACATATCCAGTCAGCCCACAATATCACGGCCCAGAACATATCCAGCCAACCAAATCAATGTAGTCTTTCTTCCAAACCACAATCAATCCATATGGCCTTCCGGGGTCTATCCCATTCAGAACCATAACCACGGGTTCGGGGTCTATCCCCTTACGATCAATATTCAAGATGGTGATCAACCCACCGAATAGAGATCCGTGCACAATCAACAGATCCACATCTCAGAGTAGGAAACAGTAATAACTTTGTTAAAATATTTGCATGGCACACACGTTTTTGGTTTTGAAATATCAGAGTAAATAACTCAAAATAAGCATATATAACCCAACCTGAACAGTCGAAAACATCAACTTGGAGATATCCAAAGATCCAACAACCTCACAGATTGCACCGGTAGGTACTGCTGATTTGTATCGAAAGCGCTTGGTTGAGCTTGTATACAATGTTTCTCGTTACCACTATTACAATCTCCTATCCGAATCAATACTTGATCGCATATATCTCGTCCCCTTATCTCATATATAAGTTAGATCATACAAGGTGTAGAAGATCACGTAAGTCCGTATGATTGGTCAAGCTTAATGAGATATAAAAGTTTCACACCGAGACAACTTGAGGACGAGTTGTCGGTATAGCCGCGCAGATAGATAAGTTGACTTGACTTGGTTACTTGTCTATGCTTTGGTACGCCTCGACGTATTGAAGGATCACGATGAGATGTGTTCTTCTATCCGACCGTCGTGAAGAACCTAGATCTCGGTGACTTACGATGATCTAAACCTCGATAAGGTATTAGGTGAGTATGAGTTGTCGACCATCACTTCACTTGTTATGGGCGAGGGTTATATGTTCTAACCCAAGATTCTCCGCATCTTGGGTGGTGGCGTTGTTTGTATGTCACGCTAGTTATCTCAGACGAGTCACCGTATCCGTTAAGGATGATGACGCCCCTTAAGGAGCTCAAAGGTTTATTGTACTAAACCCCGCAGTCGAGTTAGCTCAAGTACAATAATAAGGTCGAGTGGTACTACTTAAGAATTAAAGATATTAATTATTTTAAGCAATGATTGCTATAAATAATTAATGGACGCTCGATATCTTAAATACGGGATTCAGAATGTCTAAGTGCAAGCCCGACTCACCTTCGTAATAAAGGGGTAAGTCAAGATTTATTCTCTAGTGACATGAATAAATGTTTATAAATTAATTTATGTTCGGGTCAACATAAGATAATTAATTTATTTGAGGCCCATCTTTATTCCTTGCATTTGTTCCCCTGGTCAGCCCAACCAGCCCCTCGCTCTAAGAAAATCGCGCCCTCGTGTCTCTCAAAGGAAAGATTTTATTCTCTTTATCCCACAAGGATATAATTATATTTATGGATATGCATAGATCCTTTCCTTATGGGATTATGGTAACGCATTATAAATATAAGGTAAGAGATAAAGTCTAGGTTAATGCTCATTAATCCTACACATATTTTCGAGAATCCCATAGTCTTAGGGGAGGAATTTTCAGAGTTTTGTGAGACAAACAAGGGTGATTTTCCAAGCTTTCTCCATAGATCGCCCTCACCGACGCTGGAGATTGGGCAACCGGATACAGTCCGTAAGATCGAGCACCAGTCTCGATCCGCTCATTCCATTCGACCCGATGATCCAAAGGTAAACACGAAAACCCCTACGTGTTGCAATTAATTAAATAGACGATGCTAGGAATATAATCAATGTATGGTGAATTAAATATCCAAGATAGATCCTCGGGCGGGGCTTAACATATGTTTTCCTTACACTGGTATCGAGCCGGGATCGTAATCTTGCTCGCTGGATTAATTCACGCTTGATTATTACGCGCTTAATTAATTGTGGATCTTTCGCTCATCGTGGCTCGCTTTTGTTTTTGTTGGTTTTGTTTTCACCACGAGGAAACTGGTGGTTAGATTAGATTTTTCATGTAAATCTTATCCGTAAAAGAAGAACGAAGACGAAAGCATGAAAAAGAGACGACGAAGAATCATCGGGAGAACCGGACGCACGGCAGCCCGGTGCCGCGGCGCGCGTCGGCGGCGCTGGCGGACGGGCGGCCGAAGGCGGACGGGCGAGGCGCGCACCGCCGGCAGCAGCGGCGCGGGAGCGCTGCTGGGCGCTGGATGCCTTTTGCACGCTTCGGCCGAGGCGTCGTCGGCGCCGACGCCCGGTAGCAGCGGCACCATCGGGCAAAGAAGCTTGCGGCTCGCCCTCGCCGCCGCGGAAACCTCAACGTGGTCAAGGCGGGCGACGCGGGCGCGCTGACTTTCAGACGGTTCTCGGCGGCGCCGTAGAAACCTCGGAAACCTCAACGAGGTCTCGGCAGCGCGGGCGACGCGAGGTGCGCGAATCTCGCTGAGGCCTCGCGGCGCTCGGCGCCTCGGTGAGACGCCGCACGCTGAAACCTCAACGCATGCGCGCGGCAGCGGTGGGCGACGCGGGGCGCGCGCTATCGCGCTGGAAACCTCGGTAGCGCTTTGTCCGCGCCGGGCGGGCTCGACGCGAATCGCACGGAAACCTCGAGCGCGCGATTTTCTCGGCCTACGTTTGCTGCTGAGAAACCTCGCCGAGGTCTCGCGGCGCTGGGCGACGCGGGCATGCGATTTTCACGTGGTGCCCCTGGCAGAGTTTCGCGACGCTGGCTCGACGATGTTCGCCGGGCGCGGTGAGCTCGGCTGGTCGCGGTCGTCCATGCGACCGGGAGGCACCATGAGGCGAGCACGCCAGCGCTTGCGGCGGCGGCGGCGGCGGCGGCCACAGACGGGTCGTGCTCTCACCGCTGCCCAGCCCATCTTGGGCCGACCGACCCAAACCCGCCCGAACCAATTTTTTCGCCCGAACCCGCTTTTTTCGCCCAATTCGTATTTTAGGCCCGATCCGCCCGCTCCACCGATCCGCCCAAATCCAGCTGACGAATCCGTCCGTGCCTATGCACGCGAGGTCTGCTGATGTTTAATTGCACTTTGCAATTCTATGTAATAGATTAGGCAAGAAAGTGTAGGTTCCACGAGTGGGCCACGGCGAACGCTTTTATTTTATTTTTATCGCTCATCGCATGTCGTGGATGTTTATATTATGTAGTAGCATGCTATGTATGTTTAAATTACGCCGACAAACCTTTAAGTGTTTTACGATGGCGCGCATAGTAAGCATGCTAGGTTTATCGCGTTTTCAAGCATATTTTAGAATTTCGCGAGCATGTTTTACATGTCGAGTTCTATGACAAGCATGCCAGATTACGTGATCTGCATGGACAAACCTTTTGAATAAAAGACTAAGCAAGCAACCCGACAAATTAATTTTTTCAAATTAAAATGTCAAGACCTCCACTTTTTGATCTCTAAACAAAGTGAGACGACCGTGAGTAAACGCCCACACGCGTGGGTTTGCTTGCACTGCTTATAATAAGTTTGTTAGATGAGATTTCTAAATAAAACATTTTAAATCTATCGAGAATTGGGAGTTTCATGTAAACGCCCACACGCTGCGGCTTGTATGTGCGATTTTCATAAGTTCTCTAGAGATAGATATAAATGAGATAACAAAAGAATTTGAATTGGAAGTATGGTCCGAGTGAGTATGCCAATTCTAAGAATTTATTTTCACGTTAAAATGTGGTCATTGCTTAGACATCACCGAGTACAACTTCCCGCCAAGTCCCTTCTTGCGATAGTGATGTGGTCTAGTGAGGTCCAATCGTTAATTTGATTTGTCATAAGGTTAAGTTGACATGGAATGAAATTAAACGACTAAAAGGTATATTTTAGTCCGGTCGAGGGTTCATGTAAACGCCCACACGCGCGGCTCGCATGTGGATTCCTCACGATTGAGGTTTTAATTAATATTGTTTTATCAAAAGGTTACAATATTATTGTTACGAATTATGTGCGATCGTATGCTTATGTGTTTTACATTATCGCTTCGATATGTCTCTCTTACCGATTATCAATATGCTCGCACAAAATCCTTTATCCGTCCAAATTTTATCGAGTGGAAACAAAACATTGAGAATGTTCTTACGCCAAGATAATTTATTTGTACTCACTACACCCCGTCCCAAGCCTCTAGACGATTTATCTATCGATGAGGAGCGCAAGGAGCACGAGAAATGGGACAAATCAAACAAATGGCAAAGTGCTTCTTTCGGTCACCATGTGCGAGTCCCTCAGCCCAAAGATCAAGAGATGGAAGATGCAACCTCGATATGGCTAAATCTTATGAAATCGTATGAGGAGTCGGACGAATCGCTTGTCATAATTTGACAAAATCCATAATGTCAAGTTCAATGAAGGAAAGTGATTCGATGCATGACCATGTAGAGCAAATGATCAATCTCTTCTGAGAGCTCGAGTTGGTTGGAGGATATATTGATGACGTAGTCGAATCGATATGATCCTCAACACTTTGCCCAAGTCTTTGATGACTTTCGCTATAGAACAGTCCTTTATGATAAGAGTTATACTTAGATTCATTGCAAGAGGATCTAGTAACCAAGAACGTAAAATGGGTAAAGGCACAGCCTTTAGCACGCACCTCAAAGAAACCACCGCTTATCGAAAGATGAAAAGGAAAGTGAAATTCAAGGATGCTAAGGCTAAAGAAAAGAGTGGGAGAATACAAAGGGCTCTACCAACGGTTTGAAAAGCCAAAGGAGAAGGGCAAGTGCTTCAAGTGCGGTGAGACTGGGCATCGAAGGCTAAGTGCCCCAAGCTCATGCTCAAGGTACGCCATTTGCTTTAGTAATGTAAACATGTTTAGCGACTTGTTCTACCCATTCTGGGTAGTAGATACGGGCGATCGATCATGTTTGTTACACCTGCGTGGGTTCCCGCGACAAGGGAGCTAGCTAATGGCGAGATAACGATCTCCATGCCAACGCCGGCGAAAGTCGTAAGCCAAGCTGGAGATGTTTTTTATGTTTTGGGACAACAGCTTTAGTTTTGAAAGACGCTTTATATGTGCCGGATTTTCATGAACCTTGTTTCGCTTTCAAATTATTTACTCATGGATATTCTCGTTATTTTTATAGTGGTGTTTCTATCATAAGAAATGACGGTTATCCGTGTTGCACTTTATATAATTTGCTTTATACTATTTCAAAGAAACATAATACCTATAACTATGTCAGATCTTCTACAAACCCTAAAAAGAGAAAGTTTTCAAGAAGATGACACCACTTTTCTCCTCGGCATCTTAGATTAGGTCACATCAATCTAAATAGGATCCAAAGACCTGCTAAGAATGGAGCGTTGGTAATCTCACTACATCTGCTCCGGTCACCGCGAACTCAGAGTAGAAGGTAAGATGTCGACGAGACCCTTCAAAGCTAAGGGTTATAGAGCCAAAGAAATGTTGAGTTAGTCCACTGACCGTGTGGAACGATGTCCAAACAAGCTCGTGGAGGGTACGAGTATTTTGTCACTTTCATCGACGACACTCAAGGTACGGATACGATACCGCTTCACCGCAGTGTGAATGCTTTGAGAAGTTCAAAGAGTTTAAGGCGTAAGTGGAGACGGTTAGGTAAGAGTATCAAGTCATCATGGTCCGATCGCGGCGGCTAATACCTCAAGAACGAAGTTTATGGACAATCTAGTGAAGTGTGGGATTACATCCCAACACTTTCACCGGGCACACCACAAGAAAATGGTGTGTCGAGCTAAGAAATAGGACTCTTTTGAATTGGTTAGATCAATAATGAGTTATGCAACATTGCCTATTTCGCTCGGGGTATGCCTTAGAAACTACGGCATACTTGCTGAATCTAGTACCATCAAAGTCACTTAAAAGACCCCTTTCGAGTTGTGGTTTGGGCGAAGCCCAATTTAAGCCACATATGATATTGGGCAGGCCCAAAGACACGTGTCGAACAAGAAGGCCGACAAGTTGAGGCTAGATCCGACGCAAGGTCGTTTATCGCTATCCTAGAGGAACGAAAGGTGGTTTATTCTATAGTCCTAAGGATCGTAAGGTCATTATTAGCACTAATACTCGATTCTTAAAGAGGACTACATGAAAAATCATAAATCCAAAGTTGAAATCATTCTTCAAGAATTAGAAGATGATCGATTCCACCACCGACAGGGCTAAAGGTATGAGATGTCGAGTCTAGTGGGAGGATCGACACCGATACTTCAAGAAATTGAAGTGGGTCGAGTTCCACCGAGATACCGACTGCATGTGGTACCTACCAAAGAAGTTGTGCAAGATAGAGAACCACAAGTTAATGCACCCACCGCTGTCATTGTGTCTATAGCACCTCATCGTAGTGGTGGTTGTTCGTCAACCCGAGCGATTTATGTTCGTGGGAGAATCTTCGATTTAGTCCCGTAAAACGAACAAAGCGATAATCCACCCATGGACGCACGTAGAGGCGTTATAAAACAATGATGCAAGATCATGGAACTTACGTTGACGAGGTGGTAAAGTCCTATGGATTTACCCCGCTTCCAGCGAAAGTTGTGTGTATCATTTAGATGTCAACGGTGATGTGGTATTTCTTGACTTTACGAGATGACATTCTTCTATTCGGCAACAATGTGAAGTTGTTATCGACGAAAGAGTTGGTTATCCGATCGCTTCAAATGAAAGACTAAGAGACATACAGACATTCTCGGGATCAAGGTTTACCGAGATCACAAGAGAAAAATGTTGAGCTTATCTCAGCATCTCGCATCGACATCGTGACTCACTGCTTTAGTACGCACCGCCCAGAAAGGATTGCTACCTTCGCATATGGCGCCTTTATTTAAGGAGCGCCACTTTTGCCCGCAGCGAGATAGAGGAAATGAGACAAGTTCCCAAGTTTCCACCTTAGGAAGTCTCATGATGCAATGCTATGCACGAGGCTCGATATCCGCTATGCAAGAGTATAGTAGCGACATCGCCCAACCCCGGACAAGCACATCGATCCAAAGAAGCATATACCAAGGCACCGAAAAGGACCCGAGATTATAGCTAGTTTACCATGCAGATAGTCTAATGCCTGGGTTATACTGCACTGATTTCCAAGTCGACCGTGATGAGAAAAAGTCTACCTCGCACTATGTGTTTACCTTGGGAGGTGGAACCAGATCCTCATGAGTGCAAAGCAATGATGCATTGCGGACTCTACCATGGAAGTCGAACATGTAGCCGCCTCTGAGGTCGCTAAAAGGTCAGATGGTTCAAGAACTACCTCATGGATCTAGATGTGGTATCCGGTTTGCCCAAGAGTATCATGGTTTATCGTGATAACTCGTGCAATGGCAAACCCGGCGGAACCACGATCCACAAGAAAATTAAACACATAGAGAAAGTACCATGTCATACGAGAAATCGTTAGACGAGGGACGTGTCGATGGCAAAGATTGATACGACGGATAACCTAGCGGATCCATTCACTAATGCCCGCCAGAATAAGTTCACGCTGTGACGTTAGAGGACTGATTATGCTAGATGGCACCCACTTAGAAAGGAAACTTTGTATAAGTGGAGAAGCAAAGTGATGGTTTTGTTTGTAATAGCTAGTAGAGACACATTGTATACTAAAAGTTTGCTTTAGTATAAGTGGAAGATTGTTGGATTTATATACCGAAAGCGCTTTGGTTGAGCTTGTATACAATGTTTCTCGTTACCACTATTACAATCTCCTATCCGAATCAATACTTGATTGCATATATCTATGTCCGCTATCTCATATATAAGTTAGATCATACAAGGTGTAGAAGATCACGTAAGTCCGTATGATTGGTCGCTTAATGAGATATAAAAGTTTCACACCGAGACAACTTGAGGACGAGTTGTCGGATAAAGCCGCGTATAGATAAGAAGTGACTGACTTGGTTGTTTGTTCATGCCGGTACGCCTCGACGTATTGAAGGATCACAGGAGATGTGTTCTTCTATCCGACCGTCGTGAAGAACCAAGATCTCGGTGACTTACGATGATCTAAACCTCGATAAGGTATTAGGTGAGTATGAGTTGTCGACCATCACTTTCGACTTGTTACAAGTGAGGTTATATGTTCTAACCCAAGATTCTCCGTGATCTCGGGTGGTGGCGTGGTTTGTATGTCACGCTAATTATCTCAGACGAGTCACCGATCCGCTAGGATGATGACGCCCCTTAAGGAGCTCAAAAGGTGTATTGTACTAAACCCCGCAGTCGAGTTAGCTCAAGTACAATAATAAGGTCGAGTGGTACTACTTAAGAATTAAAGATATTAATTATTTTAAGCAATGATTGCTATAAATAATTAATGGACGCTCAATATCTTAAATACGGGATTCAGAATGTCTAAGTGCAAGTCCGACCACCTTCGGTAATAAAGGTAAGTCAAGATTTATTCTCTAGTGACATGAATAAATGTTTATAAATTAATTTATGTTCGGGCCGAACATAAGATAATTAATTTATTTGAGGCCCATCTTTATTCCTCAGATTTGTTCCCCTGGCCGGCCCAACCAGCCCCTCGCTCTAAGAAAATCGGCGCCTCAGGTCTCTCAAAGGAAAGATTTTATTCTCTTTATCCCACAAGGATATAATTATATTTATGGATATGCATAGATCCTTTCCTTATGGGATTATGGTAACGCATTATAAATATAAGGTAAGAGATAAAGTATAGGTTAAAACTCATTAATCCTACACATATTTTCGAGAATCCCATAGTCTTAGGGAGGAATTTTCGAGAGTTTTGTGAGACAAAGAAAGGGTGATTTTTCCAAGCATTCTCCATAGATCGCCCTCACTCGACGCCGAGATTGGGCAACCGGATACACCCGTAAGATCAACTCGATGCGTAAGGTAAATATATTCAGGGCATCAAGATCTATAATAGGATAACTTTAAAATATGCATGCATGAAAGATGATACAATTCTTAGCAGCGAAGAAGCTTCAAAAATCGATGCCTATCCTCAGATCTAGGATAAACCATCCAAAACCGATGCATGAAAATGGAAACATAAACAATATGCATAACTGATCGCTCATTTTTCTAACACAAAACGCAAGTATAAAAATAAGTCGAGTATCGTATCCATAGAGATTGTAACGCGAAAATACAGAAGCTAACAATCTAATCCTTCATCATTATCCAAGCGACAAATTTGGTTTAAAAAGGGTTTAGGGCTTCGAATATTAAATCCAAAGCAAAGAGTAACAACTTAAAGATAAATGAAAACAATAAACACTCAAAGATGAATATAAGAAAGAAAGACTAACCCTAGGGATGCATAAATCCTACCCACAACGTATGTTTATCCCGCTCCTATTAACCAATTCTAATCCGCATAAGATGGAAGATCACATATGTAACCAACAATTTCAGCCATTTACAATTGTAGAAGTTGATTACTAATTTTCCCCATCATCATACGCCTCTAGGTGAAAATAAGTAACTCCAAAAGGATCACAGAGAATATGCTCCTACGGATGTTCCTATCTCACCACGACTCAAGCGCTTATTCAGATTATGCATTCAAGATAGATTGACAATTAAAACGGTTAAGTAATTAACTGGCAACTAGATATGTATCAAGATTTATCAGAAATTAACACATATAATTAAGCACCAAGAATCATAAATCAATGCCTGGAAGGTAAATAGCAATAGCAGGAATCACAACATTTAGGATAGAATCATGCAAACCCTAGGATTAGAACGGAAATTAGCTAGACATAATAAACGAAATAAAATACGAAATAATCATAGTAATAGGAATTAAATAGATAAAACCCGTAGTGTAGCGTCGGAAGAACAATCATTGGTTTCGTATCCCAACCTCAGCGAAAAACGGTAAAACACGGAAATTGTTCGAACAAAAGCGTTCCGAAGCATCGACAATACGTAAAACTAGTGCAAAACAATGCAAAAACTAATGCTAGATGGTTCTAAATCAAAGCTAGAGTGCAAAAATATGAAAGAACATGAAAAACTGAGGAAAAACGTGCATGAGAGGTCTTGGGGCGCGAGGGCGGCTATGCCCTATTTATAGACAAAGGGTGAAAACCCTAATTTTCGGCCCATCCGCTACGCTTCGCGGCCGAGCTCGCGGTCGCGAGCTTGGTCACTAGGTTTCTTCATGCGCGCGTCTTCTTTGGCTAGCGATAGGACTTGTGGCCGCTAGGTGAGCTTCGCGACCTGGCTCGCCGTCGCTAGCCATGGTCGTGAGAAATTGGGCAGAGACTTTTCTTCGGAGGCGTCTCTCGCGGTCGCTTCTCACGGTCGCGTGGTGTGCTCGCGTCGTATGGCTTTTCCTCGCGGCCGACCTAGCGATCGCTAGGTCGGTCACGAGGCATCATCCCGGCGCCAATCTTCGGCTCGTGACTGGGCTAGCGGTCGCGAAGGTGGCCGCTAGCCCCTGTTTTTTCCTTCTTTTGCTCGTGCTTCATTCCATGCTTCGATTATCATCTTATAAGCCTACAAAATACCAAAGAGGAACCCAAGAGTAGTATCTTCCAAAAATATATAAAAGCATTAAGATCCGATACATAAATGCACTTAATAGATCTAAAATCATCTTAAATAATCAACAATAAACGTGTACAAAGGGCGTTTATCAAACTCCCAAACTTGAAGCATTGTTTGTCCTCAAACAAAATAAAACATAAAGAAATAAAGACATAACGAGAGATCAACGAGTGTCAGCAAAGGTGATTACCATGATCAAACCTCAGAAATACTTTAAAGCTCAAAAATATTAGCGCACATGACGACATTAGTCAACTCAACAATGTACAACCATTGAAAGCAAAAATCTCATTCAATTCAACCCTCACAACGGCATGTGTGTAAAATATAGGATACACTCAAACTCATAAGGAAATTAAGGACGGTATACACTCACGCATCAATGCAATGCAAAAATCTTACCATAGTTTGTTGCTTTCTAATATCTCCACCACATCAAATGCTGCTCAAATTAGGATCAAAAAGGTCTTTTCATAGGTTGTAATATAGGCACATTGGTTAAGGTAGGTTGATATATGGCTAAGGACTTAAACTTTACTCCAAGCACCCCATTCATACTTTCGACTTATATGAACTTTGTCCATTTCCCTTTCTTTCCAACATGCTAATTAAACGTTCATGCATACTCAAGATACCAATCTTTTGCTCATCAAATCCCTTTATGCTCACACTAGTCACAAAAAATATTTTTCTTTTGCATTAGACTTTATTTTTTTTTCTTTGTAATAGAGCTTATAGGGTCTACTGTTTTCAACAGATGTACCATTCTTTTCAACACACGTATCTTTCTATCTCTTATCCCAACTTAATATACCAAAACCACTTTTGCTCCCCTTGATTCTCATATCCATCCTCACCTCCTATCATCCGGTTAATAGAAAAATAAAGTCTAATAAAGGCTCAAAGAAGGCGACAAACGGTATATATCATAGGGTTAGTGTATGGGTAAATATATGGTTGACAAATATGTCCTTTTATCCTTTCCATATTCGAAATACATATTGCAGTCTCGATACAGAACATACGGCAAGTTCTAGAAGATGATTTCATGCATGATATCACACAATTAAAAGAAACTGTATCAAGATGTTTATACAGTGAAGCTCAAGTCTCACGGTTTTAAGCAAATGGTGAAAAACAACAAGCTAAGCAATCTCAAGTCATTCATGAATCATTTTCTAACATATCATGTGCACTATCAACATATATTTCAAAATTTTCTATCATCATTGGCCACATGGATTAACACATTTTACTTAACTCGTTGATCGACAGACACGACAACAAAAACAAAAACACGACAAAAGACCCAAAGCATCATAACTTTACAGGAAAACATAAAAACATAAACAGACTCTCAACCAACCAAACTCGACCACTCCCCCCAAACTTATTGTGAACATGGGTGAAATGGAGGCAATAAGGTTTGCGTAAAAGAGAAGTTAAGAGAGACCTCACTGTGATGTCAGGTTACTCCGCAAGCGGATAGAATCACATCGATCCCACCTCTCGCATCATCTCCATCATTTATCTTTGGTGCTCTTGATGTGCTTGGTGTTGGGCGAGGCTTGTTGTTGTTCGAATCGGGTCTGTTGTTGGCCAAATGGATGTCAGCGCCACAATGTGGTCAAGACGACCATCTATGCGATCCAAACGTCAGAAATCTTGGGGTAGCCTTGAACGGGTTGTGGGTGTAGCACGCCGCCTGTCTCGGGCACCTCCTCTTGCTCGACTCCCGCTTCTCGCTGTTCGCCCTCAATTTTCCCTTCCGCATTTAAGCGCTGAGCCCATGCGTGGTGAACAAAAAGGTCAAGTTCCAATTGAACCGTGGCCTAAATACGCTTAACCGGGCTGAGCTCAGTGGGCAAAGGAATATAGATCGCCGTGTTTGTCGATAAGCAGCCTGAGGTGACGACTCGGGTGTCTCTTTAAGAACGTCTGAACGTATAGACAGGGTTTGTCCAGGAAAATATCTTAAGAGATAGGACTCTCACGAATCGTTACCCCGAAAAATTGGCAATGGGGTAATGAATCCTCTATTCATATCCGTATGCTCCCCAAAACCTCGGCTTGCATCCGGAAGTGTCAGAGAAACATGCCGGCATGCATCTTTTCGTTCATCGCAACTCCAATCAAGAGACTCATGTCCCGTGACAGACTGTTCCGCATTGTTTCGCCATGTATGGCGAAGGTAAGAGGCGGTGAAAGTAGCGGACCGGATTCCTTAGGAACCGGCCTGGCTCCGAGGTGTCAGAAAGCGGGTTCTCGCCGAGAGATGTGTCCATGAACAATGGCCACATATTCTGTGGCGAGGTCTCTAGATCCCCGATGTATTGACCCTCGGGATCGCCATTGATGATACCATTCAGTTCATCCACTGAGAGTTGGCGGGGCTCGTTGTCTATCTGGAATATGATATAATCCGGCGACCCTTGCGTTTTGTGTACTCTAACGGTCTAAAGGAATTCCAGAGTGAGGATCCGTATGTCAGATAGTTGGCCGTGATAACAGAATATAAACCGGCCCTCTCAGCTAGCCACGTTATATCGTTGGCTATCCCCATGGCCTGGCAAGTCTCTACGCACATAAATCTTGAGTGTCGGTGCCTCATCTGTATCAATCTCCTCCAACGATCCCTTGACGAGGCATTTGGTAGTCGGACCCCAAAATTCTCGGGATGGAGCTCATCATGTGGCTCGTCACGTGAAGAAGAGACGACCTCCTTGTCCTTACGTTTGTGTCCGAAAGCACGCGACATAATGTACCTAAAATGATTTCAAAGTTAGCCACGTACTTATGAATAAAAACAAAGCAAACGTCAACCCAATAAGAGTTCCCCTAAACTTGAACGTAAGAAAACTCTCCCCCATACTAACATATGATTTGTACAAGTAAAACAAAATAAGGGAGAGAACACAAACACAACCCAAAACGCGTGGAAAACGCAATCTGGGATGCCTCGGGGCCGACCTCGCGGTCGCGAGGGTGGTCACGAGGGATCACCTCACGCCCGCAAAGAAGTCGCTAACGCCACAGACGCTATGGCAGACTCCAGCGCCATGAGCCCGGTCGCCAGCAGCCAGGTGACAAAAAATTTTTATGCGATTTTTCAAAAATTTCCAACCCAAATCAACAATGTAGGCAAATTAGACCAACAATATGCATCTATGAACATCAATAGACCTAACATTGGAACAAGCATGCTCAAACACCTAGTAAATCTAGCAATATAAGCCATAGTTCCTCAAATCTTGAATAACCCACAACAAGAAGATGTAATAGAAAAACCCTTCTAAATCATGCTAAAAAGCGTAAATCCTAGAAGAATTAAGGAAATGTAGCATACCTTGAGTGGATTGTTAGTGGAAAGCACAAGAGAAATTAAGAAAAATGAGTGTTTGGTGCTTGAAAGGGGTGGCAGCAAAAATGCGTGTGTGTGTGTGAAAAATTAGGGAAAATGGGGTAAAATTAGGGCAAAAGACGCAGGTCGACGTCCCAAGGCTGGTCGGGTCACACCGCATGCCGTGCTCATGGTCGCGAAGCTCGGTCGCGAGCTGCGCCTGCAATTTGAAAACATGCATCGCCTCGACAGAGCCACTCACTCACGGTTGCGAGGGTGGTCGCTAGGTAGTTTTTATATATATATATATATATATATATATATATAAAGCCATAAAACTTTGGGACACGAACACAACCAACAAGACACGATACAACAAAGAAAACAAAACAAGCAAAACGACAAAATAACGCATGTAAACTGTTGGTTACCTCCCAACCAAGTTAGAGTTATCGCCGCTAGCTCGACGTTACCTCCCATCACGGTTCGCTGAGCTTGGTCACCTTGACTTCTCGGTCAAGTGTGACTCAAGTAGACTTGAGGTATTGGCCGCTCACCTTGAAGACGTTGCCACCGAGTTTAGTAATTCATAGCTTCCATCGGCATGTGCACGATAAACGTATACGGCCCCGACCATCTTGACTTAAGCTTTCCCGGGAAGAGACGGAGTCTAGCATTGTAAAGTAAAACCTCATCACCCGGAGCAAATCCTTTGGGACGAATGTGAAGGTCGTGGAATTTTCGAGCTCTTTCCTTGTATATTCGTGAATTTTCAAAAGCTTCGTTCCTCCATTCATCAAGCTCCAACAATTGTTCATCTCTCATCATACCGGCCTCCTTGAAATCCATGTTGATTCTCCTTGTGGCCCAATAAGCTTTGTGTTCCAATTCGACCGGTAAATGGCAAGATTTCCCAAATACCATTTGATATGGGGATAGCCCTATAGGAGCTTTGTAGGTTGTCCGGTAGGCCCAAAGAGCATCATCCAATTGCTTGGCCCAATCCTTTCGATTAACAACCCATTTCTAAAATCGCTTTATCTCTCGGTTGGCGAGCTCACCTGCCCATTCGCTATGGATGATATGGGAGGTGACTCTATGCTTTATGCCATACTTAGCTAGGACATCGCCTAGCCACTTATTATTGAAACGCGACCTCCATCGGTGATCAATGCCCCTCGCACTCCAAATCGAGTCGAATATTCTTGTGGAGAAACTCGACCACTCACCTGAGTCGCCGTGGTCGTGGGAATCGCCTCTACCCATCGTGAAACATACTCCACAATGAGTAAGATGTACGTAACCACAAGACACGGGAAACGGACCCATGAAGTCGATCCCCATACGTCAAATAGTTCCACTTCCATGATGGTCTTCGTTGCATCTCATCTTTTTAGTGATGTTTCCATTCTTCGACACCGTCACAACTCTTGATAAAAGATTGGCAATCTTTGAAGATCAAGACCAATAGAATCCACTTTGACAAACCTTTGCTGCCATCTTGGCTGCTGCAAAATGTCCTCCATTTAAAGAACTATGACACTCTCCTTGGGGAACACAGCGATGTATCAGACCATCGGCACATCGGCGGTAGAGATGGGGATCGTCCCAATAATAAAACTTGACATCGTGGAGAAATTTCTTTTTCTGATGAGGATCGCACGACGGAGGCAAACTCCAATCACCAAGTAATTCACAAAATCGACGCACTATGGTGTGTGATCAATAATGCTCAAGATGTGCTCGTCTGGAAAGTTCTCATTGATCCCACCCTCTTATCCTCTCATTCGACTGGCTTTTCTAGTCTCGATAAGTGGTCGGCAACCACATTCTCGTAGCCCTTTCTATCTTTGATCTCCATGTCGAACTCTTGAAGAATGAGAATCCATCTTACCAATCTCGGCTTTGAGTCTTTCTTTGCTAATGATGACTAATGGCGGCATGGTCAGGGGACAATAGTGTGGGTTCCCACCAAATAAGGTCTAAACTTATCGAAAGCATAGACCACAAAGAAATAATTCCTTCTCGGTTGTGGTGTAGTACATTTGAGCTGAGTCAAGCCTTACTTGCATAATAGATGACTCGAAGAGCTTATCTCGCTTACGCCCAACACGCATCCCATCGTCCAATCACTAGCATCGCACATTAACTCGAACGGTTGGCTCCAATCAGTGATACCAAAACTGGGGTCGATATCAGGGCTTGCTTCAATTTCTCGAACGCCCCCAAACAATCACTGGTGAACAAAAACTTTGTATCTTTCTCGAGCAGTCCACACAAAGTTGGCTTGGTGATCGATAGAAGTCCTTGATGAATCTTCTATAAAGCCCGCATGACCGAGAAAACCTCTCGATTTGACATTTTGGGAGGAGGTAGTTTCGATTGCTACTATCTTTGCTCGATCCACTTCCAAACCTTTGGCCGAGACTTTGTGGCCAAGCACCACACCTTCCTTCACCATGAAATGGCACTGTTGTTGGATTTATGTGTTATGCAACACAATATTAGGTACGCAAGTGTACGTAATCAACAAGTAATACATGGGAGTATTCCGAGATCGAATCCACAGGGATTGCAATATGCGTCACGCTGATAACAACTTTGTTTTATAGGAAAGATTTAAAGGGAAATTAAACAGGTGGTAGCTCTTTAAAATAAAAACACAACTACGAACTTAAATTAAGAGGACTTCGACAAAACGAGGTAAACACCAAACACAAATAACGAGGAAAGCATTGATATCAAGGAAGAGAAACTGACTTGATCTCTCGATTCCACCCATGCTCTATACTAATAATGCTACAGTGTTATCGTTGCATCATCGCTATGACATGAACTTCTTCGATTCTTAGTATTTTTTCAAATCTAAGATTATATTCTATAGAGCCACTCAATATATTCCTATATCGAACTGCTCTTAGAATATATTTACTGATCCATTCATAATTGCCACGCAAGGTAAACACATATTCCTATGCTATTCACACACATAATATTAAAATCATGTTCTTACGTCACTCTTTTGTGTTCCACTCTATAAGAACTTCCCAACAATTATAGAACTAAGATCTCACTAATGGTGATCAAGCACAAGTAAGATAAAATAATCCCAAAAGAGCAATAGCAATTTTAACAAGATATGTGAGAGACGAGTTCACACACGAGCATGGGTTTCATCAAGAAATCAAGCCATACAGGTTTAGCTCATAGCGAGCTGTTCAACAGTATTCAAACAAACAAATGCCACAACAAACTAAGAAGAATTCGAGAAACGAAATTAAAACTAGTCGCCGGAATCGCGTGCTCGCTCTTGGATCGTCGTCTCTTCCGAGGACTTCCTCTCTAAGAGATCACTCCTTGATTTCCCTCTCTGCAGATGATTATGGGTTTTTCCTCCCAAAATCGAATGAATCCCCATTTTTCCGATTGTCGCCCCTTTTAATAACAATCTCGGCGCTTTTAGGGTGCGCATCGCACCCGCCAGCCCTTCATCCTCTCGATTCTTTCCCTTTTCCGCTGGCTCGACAGAACGTAACGCTGCCTCCTTTCTACTACCGTGGCAGCTACCACGTGGTTGTGGTCTCATGGATCTCCTTCGCCTTCAGCCAAAACCTTCCACGCCTGGTCGTTAGCCTTCCATAAGCACGACCGCCCACTAGTACGAGCTCTTCTACTCATTTGCACAAGCACGAGCTCGCCTTCTATGAACTCGACTCGCTACTTCGCCACGAGCTCGGCTTTTCTTCGGGCTCGACTTCGCCACGAGCTCGGCTTTGCTTACGGCTCGACTTAGCCACGAGTCCCGACCTCGCCTCTAGCATCATCCTCTCTTTCTTTCTGAGCTCGTCACCTCACGATCTCGACTTCGCCCACAGTAACTCCAAGATCGTCATTGTTTTACTCTTCCCGCTACACGTAGAATGATTAAATAAAGCTTAAAAGAACATAAAACCCTTAAAAGCACCCGACTCAATCCTACACGCACACACGAAAACATAACAAAACATAAAGAACAACAACAAATGTATCAATGTAATACGTAACACTCAAGGCTATTATCATCAAAGGCATATAATAACTCTTTACAAGAGTTATCACGCCCCCAAACTTAGCTCATTACTCGCCTCGAGTGATGCTCGCCACACAACAACACACACACACCGTATAAAAACGATGTTCATAATGCTCACGACACCGAGATGATGGCCTGATCAACTAAGGATGTTGCTTTCAGTCACAATTTTTCAATGAAAATGAATCCTTCAGTTCTTTTCATTGCAAGTCTTAGTCAATCACCTCAAATTGCAAGGACGTCGCGCTACAAACATCAACAGGTAATAAACACATTAGCAACTACATGAATATTCCCATAACTTAGTTCTCCTTAATATGACCATATTTTGATTATCAAGTACACAAATGTCTCCACAAATTCAAGTTAGTCAACCCCCTCTCCACTAACATGAGTGAACATCAATATTGGATCAGTAGGTCTTTAAAAGCTTGTAATGTTAGGCTTGGGTGACGGTAGGATTTTTTGGGATACTATAGCTCAAAACAGCTGGGCACCTTACTCATTCTCTGTTTAAACTTGCCTTATAAATACCTTTCTTCTTTCCTACAGTAGGCTGATCCCTTTTTTTTTCGTATGATATTATAGCGTAAATAACCCACATTTTTGCACAAACTTTACCCTCAAGAGGTTACCTCTCCACCCCAAACTTAGAACGCAACATTGTCCCCAATGTTGGAACACTGTAACAAAAATGGGGGATGAAGTACTTTTAAGTCATTGCTGAGACAAAACACGGGCAAAGGCCATATTCAAGATAAAGGCCGAGCCACAAGTAAACATGTCCGAGGTGAAGGGTAAACATGGATAACATATATATGTGGGGTGTATAGGAGAGTATTTAGCGGCTGCACAAAAGAAAAGGTTGTAAGCTCAAAAGGG
This sequence comes from Salvia rosmarinus, assembly GCA_036937905.1. Taxonomy (NCBI): domain Eukaryota; kingdom Viridiplantae; phylum Streptophyta; class Magnoliopsida; order Lamiales; family Lamiaceae; genus Salvia; species Salvia rosmarinus. The sequence continues at coordinate 29,108,862 of CM072816.1, read as the reverse complement.
GACCTTAGGGATGTCATGAGATAAGGGTAGGCTAAGAAAGGCACAAACGATCTAAAAATAGCCTACGTCCTATCCATATTAACACACTCATGCTTGTTGTCTCAAAGGGGGTACCAATCAAATATGAAAGACAGGCGCTCATACAAAAGTTTTAAGCCAATTAAGGGTTACCAACGAATGGTCAATCCCTATAGAAACTAATATGCTAACACCCAAAATATTAGAGGCACATCCCCATAACATAAGGGTCAATTCCAGACAAGCAATGAGAAGGACCAACGATTACGATGTAAAACAAAAAGAGACTAACATCATTAAGCCATCCATCACCAATCAGGCATCATCATCATCAATCAACACAAACAAAATAACATGCTTCACACGGACAAAACAGGAACAAGACAAAACACAACACAACACAGCAATGCTTCAGCAAGGCTCAAGCAAAGCATAACCCAACACAGAAACACAAGACACAAACACAAAGACAAAACACCAACAAATGATTGAGTTCAGAAAAACGCCCCTAGCCTACGCATCGGGAGGACCCGAGGGAGTAGGAGAGGCAGGGGTAGATGGAGCAGTAGCAGGAAAAGCATCTTCAGCTGTAGGAGAGCTAGTTAGCTAGGCATCATGAGACACTGGAGCAGCAATTACTGGAGCGGCATCGAGGACATCTTCGAAAACGCCTTCTGGCGTGGCACTATCAACATCCTCTTGGCATTCTCCTGCCGCATCCTCTTCGGGAAGAACTTCAAGAGCGACGCCGGGAAGCCGCCTCGAGTGGAACTGCACGGGGTGGCGGGGTCTCGACTTGGATGGTCGAACATGACTAGGGCCCGCCTTTTCTCCATCTCGCTCTTGTGTCATCATCATAATCCGATGGTAATGGCCAAGACCGAACAGCCGTGTGGAAATTGTGGAAGGTCATGCTGATTCTGCAGATAACGATCACAAACTACTTTCCAGTACACGATCACGCTTACGACAGTAAATCCAATAATGCTTGAGATCATCCTCAAATGCAGCAGATCGAAGCATTAAGACCTTGATTTGCAGACAAAGAAACTTCTGCATTTCCAGCACAGTAAGGTCCAAAGAGGTCGGCAATGAGGGAGGTGAACCAGCCGGAGCAACGAGTGAGGTAGGATCTTCAGACGGACCGTGACGATGTGTCAAAGCCTTAATATCAATAAAAGCCTTCTCAGCTAGGCGGTCTTCATTATCCTCATAAGAGACCCCGGCCTGTATACACAACTGAGTTATCAAAGAGGGAAGAACAACCTTCCCTTCTTCTTTGTGCGGCATTCATCCACCTCGCGCCAAATTTGGGTGCCCACATTGATTGATCTCCCGGTAAAAACGCATAGGAGTAGCATCCGCTCTTCCGAAACCGTAGTGTCATGGGTAGTCGGCAAAATACGGCTTTTGATGAAATGGAGCCACACATGAGCTTCCAACTTCAATGCCGCAGCTTTTATGGATCGACGCCCTTGTGTGGAAATAGTCCACTTCGTACCCTCCACCGTCATCAGCCTCAATGCTTCGTCCATGTCCTCGACAGAGGGAGCCCTCTTCATAACCGAGAAAACATCCTCCACATCATTATCCAAATTGTAAAATTTATTAATAACTTCAGGAGACAAGACCACCAGTTTGCCCCGAACCACAGCCGATAAACCCTCCTTATCTGTCAAAGGTGTGATATTCGCGTAAAATTCCTTGACCAGGGGCGTAATGGGTGGTGGTGGAATTGCTGCAAACTTTGCCCATCTATTCAGTTGTAATACCCCAGATTTTTATAGCTATGATTAAGCGCTAAGTACGTAATTAATTAGAAATTAATTACGTGAGTGACTAGGAACAATGCATCCACAGATAAGATTTCATAAAGTTTTAACTTAAAGATTTATTTTAGAACCTTACAGTTGATTGATTAAACGATAAATCTTTCAATTAGTATTTTATTACAATGCTTATTTAGAAAGAGCGATTTATGAAAATTTCAATTTGTTAGAAATTTCTATATTTCTATTTGCCTTATTTTGATTTTATAATTTTTATTAAAGTTACATTATAGTTATCATTTTTTTAAAGCTTATATTAGTAAAGAATTCTCTAGAAACTAAAGCTTATTCTAGAAGCCATTTGAATAGCTTGTGATGGAAGACTCCAATAGTGACCTAAAGACTTATATAAATAAGTTATAAGCTTGTTCAAGACTCCATTTTGCTCCCAATGCTCCCAAAATTTTCGAAGAACACACACACACCCACATCGAAAATTCTCTCTTCTAAACTCAAGATCCGGACTTCTAATCTCCTTCAACTCCGTAAATCTACGTCTTAAGGAGGTAAATTTCTAATCCTACTCAAGATTTGAAGTGAAAATCAAAGTGAAAACCCAACCCCCAAACCCCATATGCTTCGGCCATTTGGCCATGTTCTTTACGGGTTTTTGTTCTTCGATTCTTTGTTGATATATGCTTAGATCTATCTATATGGAGTGTTATTATGTTAAGAAATCAAAGAAAAATTTCATCCCCAAGCTCCTATATGGTTCGGCCATAATGGCCTTGTTCCGAGGAATTTCCGTTTTTCGATTTTTAGTTTATATATGTTTAGATCTACCCTTTTTGATATGATTCATGCTTGATCTATAATTTAATTTGATATCTACATGAAAAACCTAAACTTTAGTGGAGAACCCTAATTATTATCTTGAAGATTTGTTAATGATTTCTTGAATTAAGCTTGGATCTATGATATTAAAGACGTTTGAGCATGATTAGAGTTGATTGTGAAAATAAAAATCGAACCCTATGAATTTCACACGAGGACCGAAACTAGGCTATATTTTAAAATGATTTGTCTTTGATTTGTTTAAAATAAGCCTGTAGTTATGTAAATATATGTATATGATCTTGTTTGGCAAAAGAAATTAGAGTCCAATTCAACTCATATGAAAAACCCTAATTTATTTTGCTTATGTAATGTTAAGAACTTATTATCTTGATTTTATTTGAGTTGTTTGCTTTCAAAAGTATGATCTAGTATATAAAATTAGCTTATTTTGAATTATTGAGATTTTTCTATGCTTATACGAAAAAGTTAGATTTCGTTAGTTTACATGATTTCAAAAGGACTTAGTGATTTTGATTTGATATTCAAGTTTGATTTCAAAATATAGATTCTTATGAGTATATAACTCGATCAAGGCTCACTTGATCGAAATTCCAAATGGAAAGATTTGAAAGCTAAAGATTTTCCTATATATATATATATATTGTTATGGTATCATATATATATGGAGTTGAAAGATTTAAGTTCTCATAAACTACATTCTTAATAAATTAAACAGTTTAGTTTTGGATGCATTGACCTAGCAACCGTAGGGAAATCTTAGTTTAACCCGCTCCCGAGGATCTATCTTGGATGTTTAATTCATCATACATTGATTATATACCTAGCATACACCTATATAATTATTTGCAACACGCTGGGGTTTTCTCGTGTTTACCTTGAATCTGCCGAGGCGGAATGGATCGAGACTCGTGCTTGACCTTCGGATCAGATCCCTGCTACCCAATCTCCAACGCCGAGTGAGGACGATCTATGGAGAATGCTTCGAAAATCACCCTTGCTCTCTATGATATTTTCAAATTCACACACTTCTATGTGTTGGACGAAAATTTGATGATGACAATGAATCATTAGCAAAGATTTAAGCTCTACCTCATATTTATAATGCATTACTATAATCCTATATGGAAATTACCATAATCCCATATGGAAATTACTATAATCTTTTATGGAAATTACCATAATCTCATATGGAAATTACCATAATCCTATATGGAAAGGTTTATTACCATAATCCTATATGGAAAGGATCTATGCATATCCCATAAATATAATAATAACCTTTGGGATAAAGAGAATAAAATCTTCCATAGAGAGCAATAGTGGAAGATTTTTCCTTCCAAGCTACAGTTCGGACGGGCCAAACCTGTGGATCAAATGCAAGGAATAAAGATGGGCCTCAAATAAATTAATTATCTTATGTTCACCTGAACATAAATTAATTTATAAACATTTATTCATGCCACTAGAGAATAAATGTCGACTTACCCTTTATTACCGAAGTTGAGTCGGGCTTGCACTTAGACATTACGAATCCTCGATTTAAGATATCGAACGTCCATTAATTACTTAGAGCATTCTCGACCGCTTAAAATAATTAATATCTTTAATTCCTTAAGTAGTACCACTCAACCTTATTATTGTACTTGAGCTAACTCAACCTGCGCAGGTTTAGTACAATAAACCTTTGAGCTCCTTATGACGCCATCATCCTTAACGGATACGGTGACTGATACATGTATAACTAGCATGACATACAAGCACCGCCACCACCCAAGATGCGAGAATATCGTTAGAACATATAACCTCACCCATAACAAGTCAAAGTGATGGTCAAGAACTCATACTCATCTAATACCTTATCGAGATTTAGATCATCGAAGTCACCGAGATCTAGGTTCTTCACTACGGTCGAGAGAAGAACTCATCTCACCGTGATCCTTCAATACGTCAAAGACGCATCAAAGATGACAAGCAACTAAGTCAAGTCACTTCTTATCTATACCGCACCTTCACACCGATGTACCGCCCTCAAGTTGTCTCACCAGAAACTTTTATATCTCATTGTTTGACCAATCATACGCATTCGTGATCTTCACACACCGTATGATCTAACTTATATATAGATAAGGACACGATATATGCAATCAAGTATTCAATTCGGGATAGAGAATGTAATAGTGGTAACAGAAACATTGTATACAAGCTCAACCAAAACCGCCAAGATACAAATCCAACAATCTCCCACTTATACTAAAGCAAACTTTAGTATACAATGTGTCTCTACTAGCTATTACAAACAAAACCATCACTTTGCTTCTCCCACTTATACAAAAGTTTTCTAAGTGGGTGCCATCAAGCTTAATTCAAGTCCTCTAACGCGCCCAACGTAGACTTTTACCGCAGTTTTAGTGAATGGATCCGCTAGGTTATCCGTCAGATCAATCTTTGAATTCAGCACGTCCACTGCCTAACGCATTTTTCGTATGACACGGTACTTTCTCTATGTGTTTGGTTGCCTTGTGATCCGTGGTTCATTCGAGTTTACATCGCACCGAGTTATCACAAAGAAACTATGATACTCTTGGGCAAACCAGTACCACACCCAGATCCATGAGGTAGTTCATGAACCATACAGCCTCCTTAGCAGCTCCAGGCGGCTACATATTAGCTTCCATGGTAGAGTCCGCAATGCATCGCCGCCAGCACTCCGCCAGATACGGCTCGACCTCCCAAGATAAACACATAGTCTCGAGGTAGACTTATTCTTATCACGGTCACTTGAACCGAAGTCCGAATAACCCAAAGGCATTAGACTATCTCGCATTTTAAATTAGCCTATAATCTCAAGTCTTTTCGTGTACTGAGTATACGCTTTATCGCAATCCAATGAGCTTGTCCAGGTTAGACTGATATTCAGCTACTATGCCTACCGCATAGAAGATATCGGCCTCGCATAGCATTGCGTATATGAGACTTCCCACGGCGAAACGTAGTGAACTTGTCTCATTTCTCTATCTCCTTTGCAACATAGGTGATCGCCTCAGATAAAGGAACGCCATGTCCGAAAGGTAGCAATCCTTTCTCGGCGGTCTCGCATACTAAAACGAGTAATCACAATATCAATGTACGACGCCCGAGATAAGCTCAATATTTTCTTCTTGCGATCTCGTAAACCTTGATCCCAAGAATGTACGCTGCATCTCATAAGTCTTTCATTTGAAACGATCGGATGACCAACTCTTTACGCCCGATAACAACTTCACATTGTTGCCAAATAGAAGAATGTCATCTACATAAAGTGCAAGAAAATCACATCACCGCCGACATCTAAACGACACACAACTTTCGCTAGGCAATCACAGAACCATAGACTTTACCACTGGCCAAAGCTGAAGTTCCATGATCGAAGCTTGCTTGAGTCCATAAATGGACTTCTTAAGCTTCCACACTAGATGCTCTTCACCCTTCACCACATAACCTTCTGTTGTCAGATATAGATGTCTCTACCTTCTCAAGGTAACCGCTTAGAAAAGCGATTTTCACATCCATTTGCCAAACCTCTGGTTCATGGGCTGCTATGGCCGTAAGAATTTCGATGGACATTAGATTGCTACAGCTAAAAGGTCTCATCAAAATCGATGCCTCAACTGAAAGTGTACCATTTCGCCACAAGCCCGGCTTTAAAAGCCGAAACCTCCATCCGAATCTCTTCCTCAGATACCCACTTACTACCTACGGCTTCCTCTCCATCCGGTAGAGGTGTCTTTTCATATACATCCGTAGCCACATGGACTCCATTTCTAAGTCCATAGCGTGTGCCATGATCTTGCATCAATGTCTTGTAGATCGCCTCCTTGTATGTCCATGGGTCGATTATTGCCTGCTCGCTTCCTAGACAAAATCCAAGATTCTCCCACGAACATAAATCGCCGGGTCGACGAACAACCTCCCACTACCACGAGGTTCTACAGCACAATGGCAACGCTAGTGAATTTGTGGTTCTCATTTTGCACAACTTGTCGGGTAGGTACCACTTGTACGGTCGGTATCTCCAAGTGAACTCCACCCACTTCAATTTCTCAAGTATCTCGTGTCGATCCTCCCACTAGACTAGACATCTCGCACCTTGGTCTAATCGGTGGTGGAATACGATCATCTTCTAATTCTCAAGAATGATTTCAACTTGGATTTATGATTTTTCATGTAGTCCTCTTCTAAGAATCGGGCATTAGTGCTAATAACGACCTTCCGATCATTAGCACTATAGAATAAACCACCTTCATTCCTCTAGATAGCCAATAAACAGCCTTAAGGCTCGATCTAGCCTCCAACTTGTCGCCCTTCTTGTTCAAAGACACGCGGCCGGATCGCCCATATCCTTATGTGGCTTAAACTCGGTTTGCCCAAAGCACAACTCGAAAGGGGTCTCTTCGACCGACTTGATGGTACTAGATTTAGCAAGTATGCCGCCGCTTCAAGGCATACCCCGTAACCAAATAGGCAAAGTTGCATAACTCATCATTGATCTAACCATTTCCAAAAGAGTCCTATTTCTTCGCCCGACACACCATTTTGTCAGGTGTGTCTGGTGAAGTGCGCCGGGAGGTAATCCCACACTTCACTAGATAGTCCATGAACTCGTTGTTGAGGTATTCGCCACCGCGATCGAACGCAGGACTTGATACTCTTACCTAGCTTCGCTCCACTTCCGCCTAAAATTTTCAATTTCTCAAAGCATTCGTGACTTGCGGTGAAGGTGTATACGATCCGCACTTGAGTAATCGCCAATGAAAGTGATAAAATACTGCATTCTCCACTTAGCCAGGGCATCGGTCCACACAGTCGAATGGACTAGCTCTAACATTTTTTGCTCTACGACCTTCGCTTAGCGGTCCGGTCAACATCTTACCTTCTATATGTGATTCGCAGACCGGGAACGAGTAACTGTGAGATTACCCAACGCCCATTCTTAGCCGCCTTTGATCCAATGTAGATTGATGTGACCTAATCTAAGATGCCAGAGAAAGAGGTGTCATCTTGCTAAGAAAACTTTCTTTTAAGGTTTGATGTAGATGCAACATAGTTATAGGTATTATGTATTGTAAATAGTATAAAGCTTAATTATATAATGTGCCTACACGTATAACTTCGCTATTTCTTATGATAGAAACACCACTATCAAAAACAATCAATATCCATGAATAAACAATTTCAAACAGAACAAGGTTCCACCGAAAATCCGCATATATAAAACGCCTTTAAAACTAAACTGCTTTCTCAAACATAAAGTAACATCTCCGACTACAACGGCCTCGACTTTCGCTGCCCATGGAGATCGTTATCTCGCCATCATTCAGCTCCTTGTCCGCAGGAACCCCCGCAGTGTAACAAACATGATCATCAGCACTCGTGTCTACTACCCAAGAATGGGTAGAACAAGTCGCTAAACATGTTTCACATACTAAAGCAACGACGACTCTAGAGCCTTGAGCTTGGGGCACTTAGCCTTCCAATGCCCGGCCTCACCGCACTCAAGCATTTGCCCTTCTCCTTCGCTTTTTCAAACCGCCAGAGCCCTTTGTAGACACTCCCACTCTTTTCTTTAGCCTCAGATCTCGAATTCCACTTTTCCTTTTCATCTTCGATAAAGCGCGGTTTTCGAGGCAGCATTAAAGACCGTTGATCGAGCTAAAACACACTCAAATTACTCGCAATCGCATTTGGTAATCGTAGCGTGGTAAGTTAACACGAGTCGCCTCTCAAGGAAAACTTAACAGGCTATTGTTCGTGTCATGCACGTAAAGCGATTAAAACCTAAACATTCTAATGCCAATGCGGTTCGGAACATGCAGAATCAAATACGGAGAATTAAACAAGATCCTAAGCTAGGGGTTGTCAATCCCGAGCTATACTAATAAAGCGATAAATCTAAACCGTGGGTTGTCAATCCCTAGTTGAACTACGAAAGCGATAAATCAAAAGCGATAAACAAAAGCATATGCAATCATATTATTCATAGGGTTTGTCAATCCCTAATCTAAATCTAATTGCAGATAAATCATAATCATCAATCCATCTCCAAGAACAGAATTAAACGAAGCAAGAAATCATTAAACAATATAAATCAACGGAACATGAAAATCCAACCATCATCACTATGAATTGAATTGACAAAAATCACAAAGCGAGAAACCATAAAATTGATCCGAAAGAACTGGTAAATCTCAAAACATAAATTGATAAATAAATCATTCGATCAAAACTAGAAACAAGAATTAAACTAAGATTTATCTGTGTTGTGTCGCCTGAAGAGCTTCCTGAAGAATCATGGTGAAGAAGAGCAGCCGCGGCTGCGCCTGGAAAAAGACTGAAAACTGAGAACGGAGTCCCTCCTTATGACCTAGCGTGCGATATATATATATAAAATAAAGGTGAGCGCCGGTTCTGACTGAGCGCGCGTTCAAAATACATTCTGCCTTGAAACTGAGCGCCGCCTGTGAGCTTGAGGAGAATTGGGCGAACGCGCTGATGGAGATGGCTGAAAAACAGTTGAAAGCGAGAGCGAACTGGCTCACAATGAATCATGCGCTCAAGATTGATGTGTGTGCACCGAAGATGGCCAAATGGTGAACCAGCGTCACAAAGAACTGGCATTCAAGAGGGCAATGGCTGAACGCGCGCTCAAGATGCTGAACCGGCGCTGGGCGCAGCGGCGACAGCTGGCGCGCGCAAGCGACATAGCTTATGCAGCATTTTGTTTTGGCCTGCTCTCCTTCGTCAACTCCGATTTGTGCACGGTTTTCGCCACAGAATCCTATCAAAACGTAATTTACTTATTATGAAGGACAAAACTTGATTCCTTCTCCATTATTCATTAGAATCATTGAAGTGTTCAGCGTCGGTGCGCGAGCGGGCGCGCGGAGCGCACGCGCGACTTTGAAGAAATGATCCGCTCTCCTCGTCCGAACTCCAAATTGCGATCCGCTTGTGCCTACGGACTTCTATCGAGATGCTCTTCAATTATATTTGATACTTGAAGATCCAATTCATCCTATTTTATGCCATTTTCCTACAAAACATCGAGACGAACGGCAAGTCCAATCGATAAATATTACTCGAACCAAAGGCATAAATAGACAAACCATAGAAAATGACACGAAACAACACCAAGAATCATCACAAAATCATACCAAACAACTCCCCACACTTATCCATTTGCTTGTCCTCAAGCAAAGTCTATACTAATAAGAGTCGAAAGATAACTCATGCAACTTAACCCTTATTCTAATCAATCAAACCTTATTGCATTTCCACACTTGGTGTTTACGAATTCAAAGATAATGCGAAATAAATCAAGAACGACAATTGACTTCCAATAAATAAAAGGTAATCTCGCTGCATCCAACTCTCCGTTAGGGTGAACTAACTAACGTGGTCACCTTTAGCAACAAGTTTCTTTTATAAAGCACAAAGAATGTTTTAACAGATTTTGGAACAATATTCGAAGGTGAACTCTCGATGAACTCGAGTCTCCTAACGTGGTTTCCCATGTCCATTTCTCAATTTACGAAAGAGGGATGTAATCCCATCCTCCATTTCAACAATCTCAACAAATAACCTGAGTTTTCATTCTCCTCATTTTCTTTTTCTTTTCACATTTTTTTATATATAAAATGAAACAAGTATATAGCAACCACAATGTTAACACTTCCCCTAACATTAGCCGGACAAATCACATCAATTTCCCTATTCAATTTCTATCAATTACGCCTCGCCAATTCACATTATACTCAAATCATATATCACCAAAAGTTTTGAAATTCAAATTCAATTTGATCAATATCACGTAGTTCAATTGACAAATCAAAATCCTAACTTATTCGCAGATAGACACAAACTCAAGTCCAAACAATCTAAATAAGCACAAGGGCACGCCATTACATACAAAACAATATAACACGCACACAAACCGAGCAAACATCCCCATTATTTTAAATCGAGCATCGTCCCTGCTCAAAACATTAAAAGCTCAAAATAACCATAGAGGATGATACTTCCCGATAATCGACGAATGTGCGATGTAAAGTTGAGCACCACTGTTTCATCTCGTCACGACAACTTTCCAGATCTCGAGCAAAACAAACTCAACAACAATGATAGATCAAAGAAAACACGAAACAAACAAAAGAAAGAAAGGAAAAGAAAAAAACCGTGGGTAAACTCCCACGTAGTACTCAATTTAACGTCGTGAGCACGACGTGTTCCGTAAACAACGGATTATCCATAGTCTTTCACCGCAGAATACCATCTCGCCAAAGCATCAAGATAAACCATATATGGACAAAGGACAGAAAGAAAGCAAAAACTAATCATTTAAGCTCAAGTCAAACATCCTATTCTCCAAAGAAAAATAGATAACTATAATTCCCAAAGCACGATACTTTGGTGAATTAGATGTCGACAAATTATCGAAGTTACCTCAACCTTTGTTATCATTGTATCCTCCTCTCGATCCCGCATCCAATTGTTGAGGCAGTGCAATCGCTTCCCGAGTGGGCTTTCGCATGTCATCAACTTCGAAAGTGCCCACTCTTGCTTCATCCCCCTTCATCCTCCTTCACGTGTTCGATAACTCTTTCACCTCCAGAGTGAGTGTTGGAACGATACCGATTGGATTTGCCCACTCTTCCTTGTTATTCGCTCGTAAAACGCCATCGGGCTCGATTATGCTTCTCATCCACACGCGCTCACCCGCTCTCACTTTCCACCTCATCCGCTGCAATGCTCTTCAGTGTCTCTCCCACCCCATCTTCAACAATTGGGTCACTTCCAAGAGTAAGGACCATCCGAGCTTGATCGGGTTGGTGCGGAAAGGTGTGATTTCGCCACTCGCTTTTCCACCCCCGGATCGCAGCAATCATCCGATATCTCTTCCACCCAATTTTCAACTATCGATCACTTTCAGAACAAAGGACCGATCGATCTCGATCGGATTGGTTTGAAGTTCCTCCCTTGTCGCAATGCCTTATCAAGGTGCTCGACATATCCTATTTATGCCTCCAAACGCAAAGTCGAGGCATTTGCAAGATCCAAACTTTGACTAAAGCATCCGTTGAATGGATGCCTTCTCTTTGAAAGTTAACTCATCCTCCCAAGTCATCATCCGAGGTGGAGGTGGTCCGCGGGTATGAGTAATGAGGCGGAGGTGGTTGTTGGGTACTCACACCGAGGTGGAGGTGTGGTTGCTCCCAAGAGGCATTGTAGGATTGATCCTCATAGTGCGCGGCGCGGTTGATCCCAGAGGAATCGGAGGCTCGATCCTCAAAGCACGGTGGATTCCAATATTCGGTCAGTTGTTGGAGGCGGCCGCTCAGGATCCCAATATCCCAAATCGGGTTGGTGAGGTCTGTTGTTGTCAGCTGGATCCCAAAGAAGGATCATATGTCATGGCTCATAAATGACGGACATCCTCGAAAGTCGAACTGGGCCCTTCTTCGAAGAGGAATTTGCCCAATACGACGAACTTTCCTCTCCCCAACCGTGTTGACTATAATCGCATCGTTGATAACCCCGCATTAGCGTATACCAACAACAAAACAAAATTACACGCACTAGGGAGAAAAATAACCAAACAGTAAAGAAAAGAAACACAGAATAAACAACACAAACAATACGCCTAAAGTTTTCCCAAGAACGCGCCAAAATTGATCGAGCTAAAACACACTCAAATTACTCGCAATCGCACGAGGTAATCGTAGCGGGTAAGTTAACACGATTCATCTCTCAAGGAAAACTTAACTGTGGCTATTGTTCGTGTCATGCACGTAAAGCGATTAAAACCTAAACATTCTAATGCCAAGTGGTTCGGAACATGCAGTGAATTGAAATACTGAGAATTAAACAAAGATCCTAAGCTAGGTTGTCAATCCCGAGCTATACTAATAAAGCGATAAATCTAAACCAGGGGTTGTCAATCCTAGTTGAACCACGAAAGCGATAAATCAAAAGCGATAAACAAAAGCATATGCAATCATATTATTCATGGGTTTGTCAATCCCTAATCTTAATCTAATTGCAGATAAATCATAATCATCAATCCATCTCCAAGAATGTGAATTAAACGAAAGCAAGAATCATTAAACAATATAAATCAACGGAACATGAAAATCCAACCATCGTCACTATGAATCGAATTGACAAAAATCACAAAATGAGATACCATAAAATTGATCCGAAAGAACTGTAAATCTCAAAACATAAATTGATAAATAAATCATTCGATCAAAACTAGAAACAAGAATTAAACTAAGATTTATCTCGTGTTGTGTCGCTCAAGAGCTTCCCTCAAGAATCATGGTGAAGAAGAGCAGCCGCGCTACCGAAAAGACCGAAACCGAGAACTGAGTCCTGCTTATGACCTAGCGCATATATATATATAAAATAAAGGTGAGCGCCGGTTCGACCGAGCGCTGCTCAAAATACATTCTTCCATGAAACCGAGCGCCGGCCCGGTGAGCTATGAGGAGAATTGGGCGAACGCCGCTGATGGAGATGGCGCCGAAAACAGTCGAAAGTGAGTGAACTGGCTCACAATGAATCGGGCGCTCAAGATTGATGTGTGCATTGAAGATGGCCAAATGGTGAACCAGCGTCACAAAGAACTGGCGCTCAAGAGGGCAATGGGCTGAACGCGCCAAGATGCTGAACCGGGCGCTGGCGCGCGAAGGCGCGGCGCGGGCGCGCGGGCGACACAGCTTTGCGCAGCATTTTTGTTTTCAGTTCGCTCTCCTTCGTCCGAACTCCGATTTGTGCACGGTGTTCGCCACGGAATCCTATCGCAACGTAATTTACTTCATATGAAGGACAAAATCCTTGATTCCTTCTCCATTATTCATTAGAATCATTGGAAGTGTTCAGCGTCGGTGCGCGCGGGGCGCTGGAGCGCACGTGCGCGACTTTGAAGAAATGATCCGTCTCCCTCGTCTCAACTCCAAATTGCGATCCGCTTGTGCTCACGGACTTCTATCGAGATGCTCTTCAATTATATCTGATCCTTGGCAGATCTAATGTTGGATTTGTATACTGAAAGCAGTTTGGTTGAGCTTGTATACAATGTTTCCTGTTACCACTATTACAATCTCCTATCCGATTCAATACTTGATCGCATATATCCGTGTCCCCTTATATCATATATGTTAGATCATACAAGGTGTAGAAGATCACGTAAGTCCGTATGATTGGTCAAGCTTAATGAGATATAAAAGTTTCACACCGAGACGACTTAAGGACGAGTTGCTCGCTTAGCCAGTCAGCAGATAGATAAGTTGTGACTCGACTTAGTCGCTTGTCTATGCCGGCACGCCTCGACGTATTGAAGGATCACAGTGAGATGAGTTCTTCTTTTCGACCGTCGTGAAGAACCAAGATCTCGTGACTTACGATAATCTAAACCTCGATAAGGTATTAGGTGAGTATGAGTTGTCGACCATCACTTCACTTGTTATGAGTGAGGGTTATATATTCAACCCAAGATTCTCCGCATCTGGGGTGGTGGCGGCTTATATGTCACGCTAGTTATCTCAGACGAGTAACCGTATCCGCTAGGATGATGACGCCCCTTAAGGAGCTCAAAAGGTTTATTGTACTAAACCCCGCAGTCGAGTTAGCTCAAGTACAATAATAAGGTCGAGTGGTACTACTTAAGAAATAAGGATATTAATCGCTTAAGCCGATTGTTAGAAATGATTAATGGACGCTCGATATCTTAAATACGGGATTCAGAATGTCTAAGTGCAAGCCCGACTCAACTTCTGTAATAAAGGGTAAGTCAACATTCTTTCTAGTGGCATGATCGAATGTTTATAAATTAATTTATGTTCGGCTGAACATAAGATAATTAATTTATTTGAGGCCCATCTTTATTCCTTGCATTTGATCCTGGGCCGCCCATCCAGTCCCGTAGTCGTAAGAAAATCCACACCGTGTCCTCTCAAAGGAAAGATTTTATTCTCTTTATCCCACAAGGATATAATTATATTTATGGAATATGCATAGATCCTTTCCATATAAGATTATGGTAATAATCTCGAGAGTATGGAAATAATCCTAAGAGTATGGAAATAATCCTAAGAGTATGGAAATAATCCTAAGTGTATGGTAATATTCCATATAGATTATGGTAATATTCCATATAGATTATGGTAATATTCCATATAGATTAAGGTAGTGCATTATAAATATAAGGTATGAGATAATGTCTAAGGTATGCTCACATATTGAAAGCTAGAATTTTCGCCCTCTAGTATTAAGAAGAGAATTTTCGAAAGTTGTGAGTAGAGAGCATTGGGTGATTTTTCAAGCATTCTCCATAGATCGCCCTCACCGACGCTGGAGATTGGGCAATCGGATACAGCCCGTAAGGTCAAAGCACGAGTCTCGATCCATTCGATCCGCTCATCCCGCTCGATCCACCTCGACGTATCCAAAGGTAAACACGTGAAAACCCCAACGTGTTGCGATTTAATTATATAGACGATGCTAGGTTTATAATCAATGTATGGTGAATTAAACACCCAAGATGGATCCTCGGGCGCAGGGTTAACATACGCTTTCCTACAATTGGTATCGAGCCGGGATCGTAATCTCGCACCGCTGATTAATTCACGCTTGATTATTACGCGCGTTATTATAATTGTGGATTTGTCGCTCATCGTGGCTCGCTTGTTTTGTTGGTTTTGTTTTACACCACGAGAAAATCCGTGGTTAGATTAGATTTTATTATGTAAGTCTTATCCGTAAAAGAAGAACGAAGACTAACGAACGAAGAACGAAACGACGGAAGAACAGGTTCTCGGTCAAGCTCGGGTGGTTTCATGAAGGAAGTCTCGCTGGTCGCTAAAGGCGATCGCGAGGGCTGCGGGCGACGGGCGCTGCTCGCTGGGATCCCGGGCGCTTAGCGAGCGAACTCGCGGTCGCGAGGATTACCCGCGAGGCCGCGCGGCGCGCGAGCTAGCGGGCGACGGACGCTGCTCGCTGCCGCGAAACCCGGCGCCATGAAAGCGACACGCCGTCGCGAGGTTTGGCCGGGCGGGCGACGATGTCTCGAGGCGCACGCTCGCGCTGGGCGCGGCTGCACGCGTGCCGACGGGTCGCGGTCGCTAAGCGATCATGGGCAGCCCGCGAGGAGCTCGCGGCAAGCGGCGCGCGAGGTCGGGCGCCAAGAATCGGGCTTAGCCTCAGCGCCCCAAAGACTTTATGGGCCGACCGCCCGCACTCGCTTTTCCGTAATTCGCCCGTGCCCGCACGCGAGGCCCAATTGTTGAATCCGTCCGCGCCGCGCACGCGAGGTCTGTCAAGTTTAAATATCAGACTTTGTAAATCTATGTAATAGATTAGATTTAAATGTGGTGTTTCACGATTGGGCCGCTGATGAACGCTTTTTTTTATTTTTATCGCTCATATGCATGTCGTGGATGTTTAAATTATGCAAGAGTACGTTATGTATGTTTAAATTACGCTGACAAACCTTAAGTGTTTTACGTAATTGACGCGATAGTAAGCATGCTAGGTTTATCGCTTATCAAGCATATTTTAGAATTTCATGAGCATGTTTTACATGTTGAGTTCTATAGAAAAGCATGCTAGGATTACGTGATCTCGCATGGACAAACCTTTGAATAAAAAGACTAAGCAAGCAACCCGACAAATTAATTTTTCAAATTAAATGTCAAGACCTCCACTTTTTGATCTCTAAACAAAGCGAGACGACTCGTGAGTAAACGCCCACACGCGCCGCTTGCTTGCACTGCTTATCATAAGTTTGTTA
Source organism: Salvia rosmarinus (assembly GCA_036937905.1). Lineage (NCBI taxonomy): Eukaryota > Viridiplantae > Streptophyta > Magnoliopsida > Lamiales > Lamiaceae > Salvia > Salvia rosmarinus. The sequence goes on along the minus strand of CM072816.1, from coordinate 29,092,392 downwards.
GATGAGATTTCTAAATAAAACATTTTAAATCTATCGAGTTGGGAGTTTCATGTGTAAACGCCCACACGCTGGGGTTTGCATGTGCGATTTTCATAAGTTCTCTAGTGATAGATATAAATGAGATAACAAAAGAATTTGAATTGGAAGCCGTATGGTCCGAGTGAGTATACCAATTCTAAGAATTCATCTTCTCGCCGTTAAAATTGTGGTCAATGCTTAGACATCACCTCAAGTACAACTTCCCGCCAAGTCCCTTCGTGATAGTGATGTGGTCTAGTAAGGTCCAATCATTAATTTCATTTGTCATAAGGATAAGTTGACATGGATTGAAATTAAACGACTAAAAGGTATATTTTAGTCCGGTCGAGGGTTCATGTAAACGCCCACACGCTGCGGCTCGTATGTGGGATTCCTCATGATTGGAGGTTTCAATTAATATTGTTTTATCAAAAGGTTACAATATTATTGTTACGTAATTATTTGCGATCGATGCTTATGTGTTTTACATTATCGCTTCGATATGTCTCTACGCCGATTATCAATATGCTCGCACAAAACCGCTATCCGTCCAAATTTTATCGAGTGGAAACGAAACATGGAATATGTTCTTATCGCCGAAGAACACATGTTTGTTCTCACTACTTCTAAACCCGATGCCTTATCGACGATCGACTAATGAGCAATGAGAGTCAAGCAGACTTTGAATAAGTCAAACAATACGGCTAAATGCTATATGATGACTACGATGTCCAAAGGTTTGCAGTCCGCAGATCGCCGATGGCGACGCGATCGATATTTGGTCAAGTCTCGAGAGTAAGTTTGGGCGCCGGATCGACATCCGCCCACACAATGAGAGAAATTCATGGCGTAAGATGGAAGAAGGAAGTTCGTCCATGAACATGTCTCCCACACGACTCATCTCACGGATAGTCTTGATCAGCTGGGAGGAGGTATCGACGGCGGCCAAGGTCGATATCATCCTCAATACACCGCCCAAGTCTTTGAGAACTGCGTGAATGCGATCATGAGCAAGACCGAGTTTACACTTAGTCAATTGCTTAATGATCTCGTCATGCTGAAGGAGTTATGGAAAAGGAGCACATGCTCGCTAGCACATCTAAGGGCCCAAAATTTCCGCTGCAAATGGAAATAGAAAAAGGGGCGCAAAGGTGGTAAAGGCAAGGAAATAGTGGGAGTAATGGGAGCAAGAACATGGTTGCCACCGGAGGCTTAAAGAAGCCAAAGAGAAGCGGCAAGTGCTTCGCATGGGCAAGATCGGGCATTGAAGGCCAAGTGCCCTATGCTCAAGGCTCAAGGTACGCTGCTTGCTTTAGTAACGGAAACATGTTTAGCGACTTGTTCTACCCATTCTGGGTAGTAGATACGGGCGAACCGATCATGTTTGTTACACCTGCGGGTTCCCGCGACAAGTGAGTCGTTTGATGGCGAGATAACGATTCCATGGGCAACGCGCGAAAGTCAAGTCATGCTAGCTTGGAGATGTTTTTATGTTTTGGGACAACAGCTTTAGTTTTGAAAGACGCTTTATATGTGCCGGATTTTCATGGAACCTTGTTTCTGCTTTCAAATTATTTACTCATGGATATTCGTTATTTTTGATAGTGGTGTTTCTATCATAAGAAATAACGGTTATCCGTGTTGGCACCTTATATAATTCGCTTATACTATTTCGCAAAACATAATACCTATAACTATGTTGCATCTTCATCAAACCCAAAAAGAGAAAGTTTTTTCAGAAGATGACTTCTACTTTTCTCTCGGATCTTAGATTAGGTCACATCAATCTAAATAGATCCAAAGACCCAAGCTAAGAATGGAGCATTGGTAATCTCACGCCATCTGCTCCCGGCCTCATGAATCTCGTGATAGAAGGTAAGATGTCGACTGCACCCTTCAAAGCGGGCGGTTATAGAGCCACGTAAATGTCGAGTTAGTCCATTCGACCGTAGGACCAATGTCCACACAAGCTCGTGAGGGTACGAGTATTTTGTCACTTATCGACGACACTAAGGTATGGATACGATACCGCTTCACCGCAAGTCCGAATGCTTTGAGAAATTCAAAGAGTTTAAGGCGAAGTGGAGACGGCCAGGTAAAGTATCAAGTCATCATGGGTCCGATCGCGGTGGCGATAATACCTCAAGAACGAGTTTATGGACTATCTAGTGAAGTGTGGGATTACATCCCAAACAAGATTTCACCGGGCACACCACAAAGAAATGGTGTGTCGAGCCAAGAAATAGGACTCTTTTGGAAATGGTTAGATCTATGACGAGTTATGCCACATTGCCTATTTCGCTCGGGGTATGCCTTGAGACGGCAGCATACTTGCTAAATCTAGCACCGCCCAAGTCACCGAAAGACCCCTTCGAATTGTGGTTTGGGCGCAAGCCCGCTTTAAGCCACATAAGGATATTGGCGCCCAAAGACATGTGTCAACAAGAAGGTCGATGTTGGAGGCTAGATCCGACGCAAGGTCGCTTATCGCTATCCTAGAGGAACGAAAGGTGGTTTATTCTATAGTCCCAAGGATCGAAGGTCATTATTAGCACTAATGCTCGATTCTTAGAAGAGGACTACATAAAAATCATAAGTCCAAAGTTGAAATCATTCTTCAAGAATTAGAAGATGATCGATTCCACCACCGACAGGGCCAAAGGCACGAGATGTAGAGTCTAGTGGGAGGATCGACACCGATACTTCAAGAAATTGAAGTAGGTCGAGTTCCATCGGAGATACCGACCGCACAAGTGGTACCTACACAAGCAAGTTGTGCAAGTTAGAGAACCACAAGTATCTCGCACCCACCGCTGCCATTGTGCCAAGAGAACTCGTCAGTAGTGGGAGGGTTGTTCGTCAACCGAGCGATTTATGTTCGTGGTGAATCTTCGGATTTAGTCCCAGCAGATTTAACATGCAATAATCGACCCATGGACATACAAGGAGGCGATACAAGATATTGATGCAAGATCATGGCACACCGCTATGGACTTAGAAACGAGTCCATAACGCTATGGATGTATATGAAAGACACTTCACCAGATGGCAAGGAAGCCATAGGTAGTAAGTGGATATACAAAAGGAAGAGAGATTCCGATGGAGAGGTTTCGCTTTTAAAGCCGTGCTTGTGGCGAAGGGTACACTCGCATTGAGGGCATCGATTTCGATGAGACCTTTCACCGTAGCAATGCTCAAGTCCATCGTAATTTTCTAGCCATAGCGCACCACTCAACCCAGAGGTTTGGCAAATGGATGTTAAACCGCTTTCAAACGGTTACCTCGAGGAAGGTAGAGACATCTATATGCAAAGAACCTCAAGGTTATGTGGTAAAGGGTGAAGAGCATCTAGTATGGAAGCTAAGAAGTCCATTTACGGACTTAAGCAGTGCCTCCGATCATGGAACTTACGCTTGACGAGGTGGTAAAGTCCTATGGATTTACCCAATGCTTCAGCGAGAGTTGTGTATCGTTAGATGTCAACGGTAATGTGGTATTTCTCGACTTTATGTAGATGACATCCTTCTAGTCGGCAACAACGTGAAGTCATATCGCACGAAAGAGTCGGCTATCCGATCGCTTCAAATGAAAGACTTAGGAGATGCAGCAGACATTCTTGGGATCAAGGTTTACCGAGATCGCAAGAAGAAAATGTTGAGCTTATCTCAGCGCCTTACATTGATATCGTGATTACTGCTTTAGTATGCACCGCCAAGAAAGGATTGCTACCTTCGCACATGGCTGCCTTTATTCAAAACGCACCACCTATGACCGCAGCGAGATAGAGGAAATAAGACAAGTTCCTTACGCTCGCCGTAGGGAAGTCTCATGTACGCAATGCTATGCACGAGGCCCGATATCCGCATGCGGTAGCATAGTAGCTAGATATCGCCTAACCTCGACAAGCTCATTGATCTGCAAGAAGCATATACCAAGCACCGAAAAGGACTCGAGATTATAAAGTTTACCATGCGATAGTCTAATGCCTTGGGTTATATGCACTGGATTTCCAAGTCGACCGTGATGAGAAAAAAGTCAACCTCGGCTATGTGTTTACCTTGGGAGGTGGAGTCAGATCCCATGAGTGCAAAGCAATCATGCATTGCGGACTCTACCATGGAAGTTTAATATGTAGCCGCCTTGAGGCTTTCAAGGAGGTCAGATGGTTCAAGAACCACCTCATGGATTCAGATGGTACCGGTTTGCCCAAGAGTATCATAGTTTATCGTGATAACTCGTGCAAGGCAAACTCAAGGAACCACGGACCCACAAGCGACCAAACACATAGAGAGAAAGTACCATGTCATACGAGAAATCGTTAGACGAGGTGACGGTCGATTGAAAAGATTGATACGACGGAAAATCTAGCGGATCCATTCACGAAGAGCTCGCCGCAAAAGTCTACGATGGTCACGTTAGAGGACTGATTGCGCTGATGGCACCCACTTAGAAAGGAAACTTTGTATAAGTGGGAGAAGCAAAGGATGGTTGTTTGTAATAGCTAGTAGAAAGACACATTGTATACTAAAAGTTTGCTTTAGTATAAGTGGGAGATTGTTGATTTGTATACCGAAAGCGCTTTGTTGAGCTTGTATACAATGTTTCCTCGTTACCACTATTACAATCTCCTATCCGATTCAATACTTGATTGCATATATCTCTGTCCCCTTATCTCATATATGTTAGATCATACAAGGTGTAGAAGATCACTAAGTCCGTATGATTGGTCAAGCTTAACGAGATATAAAAGTTTCACACCGAGACGCACTTAAGGACGAGTTGTCGGTTTAGCCGCAGATAGATAAGAAGTGACTCGACTTAGTTGTTGTCTATGCCGGTACGCCTCGACGTATCAAGGATCACAAGAGACGAGTTCTTCTTCTCGGATCCGTCGTGAAGAACCAAGATCTCGTGACTTACTTATAATCTAAACCCCGATAAGGTATTAGGTGAGTATGAGCGTCGATCATCACTTGACTTGTTATGAGGAGGGTTATATGTTCTAACCCAAGATTCTCCGCATCTCGGGTGGTGGCAAGGTTTATATGTCACGCTAGTTATCTCAGACGAAAACCGTATCCGCTAGGATGATGACGCCCCTTAGGAGCTCAAAAGGTTTATTGTACTAAACCCCGCAGTCGAGTTAGCTCAAGTACAATAATAAGGTTGAGTGGTACTACTTAAGGAAATAAGGATATTAATCGCTTAAGCAATGATTGCTAGAAATGATTAATGGACGCTCGATATCTTAAATACGGGATTCAGAATGTTCAAGTGCAAGCCCGACTCAACTTCGGTAATAAAGGGGTAAGTCAACATTCTTTCTCTAGTGGCATGATCGAATGTTTATAAATTAATTTATGTTCTGGCCGAACATAAGATAATTAATTTATTTGAGGCCCATCTTTATTCCTTGCATTTGATCCTCGGTCGCCCATCCAAGTCTGTAATGTAAGAAAATCGGCGCCTGTGTCCTCTCAAAGGAAAGATTTTATTCTCTTTATCCCACAAGGATATAATTATATTTATGGAATATGCATAGATCCTTTCCATATAAGATTATGGTAATAATCTGAGAGTATGGAAATAATCCTAAGAGTATGGAAATAATCCTAAGAGTATGGAAATAATCCTAGTGTATGGTAATATTCCATATAGATTATGGTAATATTCCATATAGGATTATGGTAATATTCCATATAGATTAAGGTATGCATTATAAATATAAGGTATGAGATAATGTCTAAGGTATGCTCACATATCGAAAGCTAGAATTTTCGGCCTTCTAGTATTAAGAAGAGAATTTTCAAAGTTGTGAGTAGAGAGCATTGGGTGATTTTCAAGCATTCTCCATAGATCGCCCTCACCGACGCTGAGATTGGGCAATCGGATACACCCGTAAGGTCAAAGCACGAGTCTCGATCCATTCGATCCGCTCATCCTGCTCGATCCACCTCGATGCATCCAAAGGTAAACACGTGAAAACCCCAACGTGTTGCGATTTAATTATATAGACGCATGCTAGGTTTATAATCAATGTATGGTGAATTAAACACCCAAGATGGATCCTCGGGCGAGGGTTAACATACGCTTTTCCCTACATATCTAATTCATCCTATTTTATGCCATTTTCCTACAAAACATCGAGACGAACGAAGTAAGTCCGAATCGATAAATATTACCTCGAACCAAAGGCATAAATAGGACAAACCATAGAAAATGACACGAAAACAATACCAAGAATCATCACAAAATCATACCAAATAATCAGGCACCTTTTCATTTTATGCTCTTCCGTTATTAGATCCTCTCAAATGAATCTAGAGTATAACTCTTATCATAAAAGATCGCTTATAACTGAAGTCATCAAAAGACTTGGGCAAAGTGTTGAGGATCATATCGATTCTCGACCACGCCATCAATATATCCTCCAACCAATTCGAGCTCTCCAAGAGATTAATCATTTGCTCTACATGGTTACGCACCGAATCGCTTTCCTTCATCAACTCGACATTATTGATTTGTCAAATTATGACAAGCGATTTTGTCCGACTCCTCATACAATTTCATAAGACTTAGCCATATCGTAGTCGCATCTTCTATCTCTGATGTCGAGTTGCGTGGACTCGCACATGGTGACCAAAGAAGGCACTTTGCCATTCTATTTGATTTGTCCCATTTCTCGTGCCTCTTGCGCCCTCATCGCAGATGAATTGTCTAGAGGCTTGGGACGGCGTAGTGAGTACAAATAGATTTTCTTCCGCAGAAGAACATTCTCAATGTTTCGCTTTCCACCGATAAAATTTGGACCGATAAGGATTTTTGCGAGCATATTGATAATCGTAAGAGACATATCCGAAATCGATAAAGTAAACACATAAGCACACGATCGCACATAATTCGTGAATAATAATTATTGTAACCTTTGATAAAACAATATTAATTGAAACCTCCACGCCCAAGGAATCCCACATGCAAGCCACGCTGTGGACGCTACACGAACCCCGACTGCACTAAAATATACCTTTTAGTCGCTTAATTTCAATCCATGTCAACTTATCCTTATGACAAATGAAATTAACGATCGACCTTTCTGACCACATCACTATCGCAAGAAGGACTCTCATGAAGTTGTACTTGAGGTGATGTCTAGCAATGACCACAATTTTAACAAAGAAAATGAATTTTATAATCTGCATACCACTCTGACCATACCGCCCAATTCAAATTCTTTTGTTATCTCATTTTATATCTATCTCTAGAGAACTTATGAAAATCGCACACGCAAGCCACGCCAGGATCGCCATACATGAAACTCCCACTTCTCAATAGATTTAAAATGTTTTATTTAGAAATCTCATCTAACAAACTTATGATAAATAGTGCAAGCAAGCCACGCTGTGATCGCCATCACAAAGCGCCTCACTTTGTTTAGAGATCAAAAAGTGGAGGTCTCGACATTTTAATTTTAAAAATTAATTTGTCGGGTTGCTTGCTTAGTTTTTGTTCAAAAGGTTTGTCCATGCATCACGAATCCCAAAGATGCTTGTCTATAGAACTCAACATGTAAAACATGCTCGCAGTAATTCTAAAATATGCTTGAAAACGTGATAAACCTAGCATGCTTACTATGCGCATCCACCACGAAAACACGAAGGTTTGTCAACGAATTTAAACATACATAGCATGCTATCGCATTATTTAAACATCCACCATATGCAATGAACGATAAAATAAAATAAAAACGCTCATCGTGGCTCACTGTGAATCGCACTTTCCGCCTAATCTATTACATAGAATTGCAAAGCATGATCTTTATAATCTTTTGAAAACGGGCCTCGCGGCACGGGCACGACCGATTCAAAACGGCCTCGCGCACCCGCAACGGACCGACTCATCAAAACAGATTCGGCTGAAAATGGATCCGGCTCGTCACCACGCTGGCACGCCCGCTGAGCACCGCACGCCGCGCGTCACCGCACCGCAGGCGCACCCGCTTTTCCCATCATCTCGATCCGGCCGCCGCTCGCTTTACTTTTACGCACAAGATTTACGTAAAAATAAATCTAATCTAACCACGGATTTTCTCGCAGAAAAACAAAATCCGACAAAATTAAACGAGCCACGATGAACCATGTATCCAACAATTAATTGCCGCACGTAATAATCAAACGTGATTTAATCCAACAGAGTTAAGATACCGATCCTGTGCTCGATACCAATTGTCGGAAATCTTAGTTTAACCCGCCCCGAGGATCTATCTTCGATGTTTAATTCACCATACATTGATTAAGTACCCAGCATGCACCTATATAATTAATTGCAACACGCTGGGGTTTTCGTGTTTACCTTCAACTGCCGAGGCGGAATGGATCGAGACTCGTGCTTGACCTTCCGGATCGTATCCCTGCTACCCAATCTCCAACGCCGAGTGAGGACGATCTAAGGAGAATGCTTCAAAATCACCCTTTGCTCTCTATGATATTTTCAAATTTCACACACTTCTATGTGTTGACTTAAAATTTGATGATGATAATGAATCATTAGCAAAGATTTAAGCTATTACCTCATATTTATAATGCATTACCATAATCCTATATGGAAATTACCATAATCCCATATGGAAATTACCATAATCCTATATGGAAAGGATTATTACCATAATCCTATACGGAGGATCTATGCATATTCCATAAATATAATAATATTTTTGGGATAAAGAGAATAAAATCTTCCATAGAGAGCAATAGTGACCATTTTTCCTTCCAAGTTACGGGCCCGACGGGCCAAATTTGTGGATCAAATGCAAGGAATAAAGATGGGGCCTCAAATAAATTAATTATCTTATGTTCACCTGTAACATAAATTAATTTATAAACATTTATCCATGCCACTAGAGAATAAATGCCGATTTACCCTTTATTACCGGGTTGAGTCGGGTCAGTACTTAGACATTACTTAATCCTCAGATTAAGATATCGAACGTCCATTAATTATTTAGAGCATTCCGATCGCTTAAAATAATAATATCTTTAATTCCTTAAGTAGTACCACTCAACCTTATTATTGTACTGAAGCTAACTCAACCGCAGGTTTAGTACAATAAACCTTTGAGCTCCTTAAGGACGCCATCATCCTTAACGGATACGGTGACTGATACGTATAACTAGCACACATACAAGACCGCCACCACCCAAGACGCGAGAATATCAAGAACATATAACCTCACCCATAACAAGTCAAAGTGATGGTCAAGAACTCATACTCATCTAATACCTTATCGAGATTTAGATCATCGTGAAGTCACCGAGATCTAGGTTCTTCACTACGGTCGACAGAGAACCTCATCTCACTATGATCCTTCAATACGCCAAAGACGCATCAAAGACAGACAAGCAACTAAGTCAAGTCACTTCTATCTATACCGATCCTCACACCTCACAACTCGCCCTCAAGTCGTCTCGATGACTGAAACTTTTATATCTCATTAAGCTCGACCAATCATACGTACTCAGATCTTCACACAATCGTATGATCTAACTTATATATGAGATAAGGTACACGATATATGCAATCAAGTATTCAATTCAGTATAGAGATTGTAATAGGGTAACAGAAACATCAGATACAAGCTCAACCAAACTGCCAAGATACAAACCAACAAAGAACTTAGCTTGATCATAGAAAGTATCGAGAGAGTTTTAGTAGAGGCTCAAGAGTTTGAAACTCTTAGTTCCTCTTCCGTATTTATTCTTCTTTATCTCTTTGTTAAGGAGAATGAGCAAGTAGAAGTTTTAATAGAGATCAAGAAAGGAAAAGCGTAAAGCTTCGAGTAAGCAAATTATGTGGCTTTCTAAACTAAAATATGTTTATGCACAAGTTTATGAAAACGAGCATGTGAATTTTATAAAGTTAATCGACTTGCCTGCTTCGAAAGATCACCGATATTACCCATCTACTAGAGATCGATCGATATCGCCCCATGCTAGACGAGTCCGCTAGTAAGTGGTTTGTGTACATAGGTGGTTTTTGCAAGGTGTTTGAGAAGGAGGCCTACTTTCAACACAAGAGAGCGAGATATGGTGTTTATTTAAGATTTGTCTCGCAGACATGTTATGATTTTAATTGTTAGCACGGCATTGATCATGAAGTAAGTAATTTCTTAAAGCATGATTCATAGGATATTTTTTTAAAACCCCGTGAATCTAAGAAAGTGGCAAGTCGATTATATAGCTCTAAGAGCATGTTTCATTGTTTTTGGTAATGCCCACCGAGTGCATCAGTACTCACGCCCCGCATATATTTCTAAATGTGCGCAGAAGTGCAGAGATGATAATGGAGATTGAAAGTCGAGCGAAGACTATTTGGTATGATTTTGTGATGATTCTCGTATTGTTTTACGTGTCATTTTCATGGTTTGTCCTATTTATGCCTTTGGTCTCGATTAATATTTATCGATTTGGACTTACTGCTCGTTTCCTCGATGTTTTGTAGGAAAACGGCAGAAAATAGGATGAATTGGATCTGCCAAGGATAAGATATAATTGAAGAGCATCTCGACAGGAGTTCATAGGCGAAAGCGGATCGTAAATCGGAGTTCAGACGGCGAGAACGGGTCGAACGACCAAACTCGGCAAGGCACCCCGTCGCATGGTCAAGACGCCTGCCGCCACGCCAAGACACGCACACGCCGCCCGCGCCAGCCGCTGGCCACCTGCAGGCCGCCTCCGACCGCTGTCACAACTTCTCCGCGCCATATAATCCGCGCCACACGCCAAAGGTTCCGCCTAACGCCGCTTCTTCCGGCCGATCGCAGCCTGCCCTGCCCATATTCAGCAGGGCCGGGCTTTGGCGCCCATTCCTCCTCAGACGTCTGTCCGCGGCTGGGTGGCTGCCCGCCCTGCCCAAGGCCGCCACCTGCAGATGCCATACCACTGTCAGGTCCGCCAACAGCACTGCCAAGACTGCCGCCTCATACGCTTTACGCCGCAGACGCCCACGCTGCCGCCCAGCCGACGCAGGCTCGCCTCGCCACACACTGCCGCCATCCAGCGCTTGCCGCCAGCGCAACCAGCGCCACTCCGCTCCGCCTGCCTATGCCGCGCCGCCTGGCCGCCTCGCCAAGACGCCCGCCACGAGCGCTTTCCACAATGCATGCGCTGCCGATCGCTTTCTCCGCAAGCGCTGCCGCCTGTAACGCCGCCATCCGACACTGATCCGCGCCGAACCAATCGGCACTCACCGCGACTTCTCCAAAGACTCGTCCGCCAATGATCCGGCCCCGTCACAGCACTATGCTCACTCAATCAAGGCCACAATGAAAGGCCATTTGTGAGGCGTAACCTTTTTCCACCGGCGCTCACTTTGAACCGCTAAGCTCACTTTCAAGTCGAACGTTTCTCACCGACGCCATTTCAACCCGCCGCTTTTAATTTATATATATATATAGCGCTAGGTTAAAGAAAGCGGTTCTTCAGTTTTCTTCTCGCCGCGGCCTCGCCAGCTCCATTCTCCACATTTTCGATTTCTCCCACGATTCCTCAGTAATACTTATGATACAATTTAGTTTAATTTCGCTCGTTTCATCGAATAATTTAGTTTATGCTTGATTATCACTCTATTGGAATTAATTTCATAGTGTTTAATGTTTGATGATCTTGTCAATTCAATTCATAGTGATGGGATCGATTTTCATGTTCTGCTGGTTTAATTTGCTTAATTATTTACCGCTCGCTTATTTGCAATTAGATTTAGATTAGTGGATCGACAAACCCTATGAATAATATGATTTCTATGCTTTTGTTATCGCTGATTTATCGCCAGAGCTCAACTAGGGATCGACAACCCTCGTTTAGATTTATCGCTTATTAGTATAGTCGGGATCGACAACCCCTAGCTTAGATGTCATGAATCTTCCGATTTCAATTTTGCATGTTTCAAACCCCGCTTGGTATTAGAATGTTTAGTTTTAATCGTCAGGAATGACACCTAACAATGGCCCCAAGTTTTCCTCGAGAGACGACCGTGTTAATCTCTACCATGCTACGACACTTCGCATTTATCACAGCAATTTGAGTGTGTTTTTAGCTCGATCAATTTCTTACCGCTGTCAGGAAAACTTTGGGCGATTGTTTGTGTTGTTGTTTTCCGTGTTTTTCTTCTGCTTGGCTATTTTCCCCCTGCGCGGTAATTTTGTTTTTGTTGTTGTATCTCATAATGCGTGGTTATCAACAAGACGATTATGGTCAACCCTACTGGGAGGAAAGTTCGTCAGATTGGGCAAATTCTTCTTCAAGAAGGAACCCAATTCAACTTTTTCTCGAGGATGTCCGCAGCATGAGCCACAAGCATATGATCCCATCGATCCACAAGCACCAAAAGCAGCCCTCACCAAATCGATTTTGGGATATTGGGATCCACAGCAGCAGCCCGCCTCCACAACCTAACCCGAATATTGAATCCACCGCATTTGAGGATCAAGCCTCCAATCCCTTCGATCAACCGCCTCCGCAGCACTATGAGGATCAATCCTACAATGCTCATCAGGAGCAACCACACCTCCACCTCGATGAGTACCCACAACAACCACCTCCACCTCATTACTCATACCCGCAGCAGCCACCTCCACCTCGGATGACACTGGGAGGATGAGTTAACTCAAAAGAGAAGTCAGCCCATTCAAAACGGATGCTTTAGTCCAAAGTTCGATGTCGCAATGCCTCACTTATGCTTGGAGACGCAAATAGATATGTCCGTAGCTCGCTGATAAGTCACAGTGCAGCGAGGAACTTCCAAACCAATCCGATCGATCCAGCCGGTCATCGTTTCTAGAAAGTGATCCAATAGTTGAAAATTGGGTGGAAGAGACATCATGAGTCATCAGCAGCCTGTGGGGTGGAAAACGAGGAACGATCTAAATCACACCTTTCCGCACCAACCCGATCAAGCTCGATGGTCACTACTCGAAGTGACCCAATTGTGGAAGATGGGGCGAGAGACACCAAGAGCCGCCGCAGCCGATGAGGTGGAAAGGAGAACGGTGGGCACGTGGTGGATGAAGCATAATCGTGAGCCCCGATGACGCTTTTAACGAGAACGGATAACAAGGAAGAGGGCAAATCCAACTGGTATCATTCCAACACTCACTGAGGTGAAAGAGTTATCCAAACACGTGAAGGAGGATGAAGAGGGATGGCAAGAGTGGGCACTGGTTGACGACATGCCAAAGCCCACTGAAGCGCGATCAGACCGCTTCAACAATTGGAGTACGGGATCCCGCAGGAGACACACAATGATAACAAAGGTTGAGGTTGTTTTATAATTTGTCAACATCTTAATTTACCAAAGTATTGTGTCAGAGGAGTTGAAGTTATTTATTTTACTGGAAAATAGATGTTTGATTTGAGCTAATTGATGATTACTTGGCGCCTTTACTATCCTCCTGCTTTATGTTGCTACACGATGTTCGCCGAGATGGTATTCCTAGAGGTGAAGGACTATGGATAGTCCGTTGTTGACGGAACACGCCGTGCTCACGACGTTAACCGAGTATCGCGTGGAGTCAACCCACGGATTTTATTTGCTTTTTCTTCTTTCTTTTCTCTTGTCTGTTTTGTTGTTCGTTGATCTATCGTTGTTGTCGAGTTTGTTTTGCTCGATCCGAAAGTTGTCCAGCGAGATGAGCCGCTGCCCAACTCTACAGTCACATATCTCCGATTATCGTGGAAGTATCATCCCTCAGTCATTTTGAGCTTTTATCGTTTTGAGCATCGGGATAGTTGCTCGATTTAGCTGTGGGATGTTTACCGCCTTGTATGATGATGTATTGTTGTTGCTTAATGATCGCCCCGTGCTTATTTTGATTGTTCGGACGAAGCTTTGTCTATGCGTAATAAGTTAGATTTTGATTTGTGCAACCAACTCGGGTATCGATCAAATTGATTTTGAATTCTCCAAACTTTGGTGATATATGATTCGGAGATAATGTGAATTGATGTAGACCGTGATTGATAGAAATCGAATAGGGAATTGATGGATTTGTCCGCTAAGTTAGGGGAGTGTTAACATTGTGGTTGCCTATATACTTGTTTCATTTATATATATAATAAAAAATGTGAAAGAAGAAATGGAGAATGAAAGTCCAGTATTTTGTTGTGAGATTGTGAATTATATGGATTCTCCCCTTCTCGTGAATTGAGAAATGGACAGGAAACCACGTTAGAGACTCGATCCATCGAGAGTTCACCTTCAATATTATTCCAAAATCATAAAACATTCTTTGTGTTTTATAAAAGAAACTTGTTGCTAAATGACCACATTAGTTAGTTCACCCAACTGAGTCGGGTCGGAGTAGATTACCTTTATTTATTGCGAAGTCAATTGTCGTTTTATTTATTTCGGATTATCTTTAATTGCAGAACACCAAGTGCGGGGAAATGCAATAAGGTTTGATTGATTAGAATAGGGTAAAGTTCCATGAGTTATCTTTCGAACTTTTATTAGTATAGACTTTGCTTGAGGACAAGCAAATGGATAAGTTTGGGAGTTGTTTGCATGATTTTGTGATGATTCTGGCATTGTTTTACGGTCATTTTCATGGTTAGTCCTATTATGCCTTTGGTCTATTAATATTTATCGATTCGGACTTACTTGCTCGCCTCGATGTTTTGTAGAAACCGCAGAAAATAGGATGAATTAGATCTGCAAGGATTAGATATAATTGAAGAGCATCTCGACAGGAGTTCATAGGCGAAAGCAGATCAGAATCGGAGTCCCGCATTAAGCTGAGAACGGGTCGAACGACTGTGTCGCAGACGGCACTCGTCGCATGGTCATGCGCCACCGCACGCCGCCACAGACACGCCCGCCGCCAGCACTGCACACCCAGCGCGCCGCCCGAGCAGCACGCTGCCGCCACTTCTCCGCGCTAAGACGAACCGCGCACACGCCCAGCCTGCCGGGCCGCCTGCCCGGCCGATCCGAGCCGCCGCCGCCGCGCCTTCTCTGCATAGCGGCTGCTCTCGCCTGCCTATTCTCCGCAAGCTCCATCCGGCGCGTGGCTGGCACGCCACCTAGCGCTGGGCCACTCACAAGATGCCGCCCGCCTGGGTCCGCCGCGACTGCACTGCCCGCATCCAGCAGCCGCCCCAAGGCGCCTACGCCACAGACGTCAGCAGGCTGCCCTTCAGGCCGCACGCCGCCTGCAGGCGACTCAAGGCCGCCACCGCCAAGGCACCTGAGCGCGCGGCCAGCTTTGCCGCCGCTTAGCGCAAGGCTCGCCATTTACCCGCCAAGACGCCCCACGAAGTCAGCAATAAGCCGCCGCACTGTCCACGTTCAGCGCAGAAGCCTTTCATGCCTAAGCCATCGTAATCGACTTCCATCCGGGCGCTGAACCAACCGGCGCCAGCATCCGCCCCAGCCGCCCGCCTAAAGAATCTCACCGCCACACTATGCCGCTTAATCACGGCCACACTGCCATTCTAGAGGTAGTAACCTTTTTCCAAACGGGCTCACTTACAGCCGCTCACTTTCAAGTCGAATATTTTCACCGACGCCATTTCCAACCGCGCCGCTTTTTAATTTATATATATATATAGCGCTAGGTTAAAGAAAAGGGTTCTTGTTTTTCTTTTCAGCGGCCGCCATGCGCCTCGCCTGCTCCATTCTCCCCATTGTTCTTCGATTCTACGATTCGTGCAACATGCATGATACAATTTAGTTTAA